>CANYBF010170422.1:0-142813 GCA_948192965.1 Dalechampia spathulata
ATTTTAATTTAAAATTTAAAATTAATTCATGATGATAAGCTTAAAAAACATTTTGAATAAAAGATATCTTTTAGTTATTATATTTTTGAAAAAAATATAATAATTTTGTATTTAAAATAAATATAATTATTATGATGGTTAATTTTTAAAGATGAAATATGGTGAAAGATTATAATAAAATTTGTTATAATATATTATACATGAAAATAAGACTTTTTTATTAATTTATTTGTATATTATATTTATGAAAAAATAACAATTTTGTTTTAAAATTGTGTGTTTCTCGGGGGGCTGGGGCACAGGTGTTAATGGGCTGCACGTAGGCCGGCCGTGCGGGCAAACTGAGTTTTCCCTCCTTCCCCACTTTCCCGGTAGAAAAAGATTCAGATAATTTGATTAATGGAGATCGAAGAAATTGAAGCGGTTTTGGAGAAAATCTGGGATATTCACGACAAATTAAGTGATGCTATTCACTCAATTTCTCGCATTCATTTCCAAAATTCCGTCAAAAACCTAAAAAATTCCGATAAAAAGAAACCGTACAGCGACGCCGTTGAAGAAAACCGTCCCGGCTATGTTTTCTTCAAGGACTTCCGTCTTGATGATTCTGAATCTGCTATTCATGAGGCTAAGAGTCTAAATGCTATCAGGACCGCTCTCGAAAATCTCGAGGATCAATTAGAGTTCTTTCATGTAAGCCCCTATTTTATTTTATTCTTTTTTAAAGATTTCCTTTTATTTATGTACATTTCTTGCACTTTTAGGGTTTCCTTTTTATATAATTCGATTGCATATAATTGATTTTAAGGGCTTTTGTAGAGTCGATTGATTAGATGTATATGTATTTATTTATGTGCAATTCTTGCGTGTTTTACGGTTTTCCGTTTTTTTTTTTTACTGAATTCAATTAGATATAATTGGTTGCAATTCCTGTATTCACTAGTGGGTGTTATTGATTAGATATACAAAGCGCTGAATTGGTTAAGATTTCAACTCTGTTGTTTAATTTAGACTGTCCAGATACAGCAGCGGGCTGAGAGAGATGCTGCAATTGCTCGACTAGAACAGAGCAGGATTGTTCTTGCAATGAGATTATCTGAACATCATGGCAAGAAGTACAAAGTAATTGAAGAAGCTCTTGCGTTTGTAGGCGATGTTCATGATGCAAGTCGCTTTATTTCTCCCGAAAGCCTTTATGTTTCATTTCAGAATCACTCTGGTGAAAATATTGTTAGGCGTGAGGAGAAAGGAGCTAATAATGCGATCAAAATCCTTGTGTCAAGTTTTGATTTCGTGAGGAAGGCAGTTGTATCGAGTCCTGTTGCTGGGATGCTAGGGAATGCTGCTTTGTTCGCCATGAGTATGCTTGCGTTTCTCCATTTGCACCATCGGGCCTATAAGAAACTTCCATACGATCAAGAAGTTATTTTTGGGACAAGAAATGCGAGGAAAGCTCCTTCTGAAGAAGGGCCTTCATCCATTGGTGCCATGGGCATCAATCGCTTGGATGTAATGTTAGCCAGGGGCTAAAGATTATCTAGGAATTGGAAAGGGATGCTTAGAAATGACAAAAGAGTTTTGCAATTTTTCAATCTCTTCCCACGAGTTCGACAGAGTTGGGATATGTGGTGTGAAGTTTAGAATGCCAGCTTTTGTTGTTGAGATTCAGTTCCTTGTTGTATAGGAATGGATTTGAGATTCAGACGGCGGTATTAGGTTAGAATTGTTGCTAATTTTTATATTGACCTTTGAAGTTGATTGTGCAGATGTCAATTTCATACATGGTTTTTCCGATGGGTTGCATTGTTTCGAGTGTTATGCATAGCATGTTTGGTATGTGTTCTGCAGATAAACTTACCAACTGTTGCAGGAAATTAATCGAGAGAAGATCTGAACCTTGAACAAATCCTACTCCTAAAAGCTTTAGCCTTTAATGGAACTTCTCGAAAGCATTGTTGTTGGGCTATTGGCCATTCAATGACGGAGGTCTACACGCAAAACAAACATCAAGTTACCGATAATGGGCCAATACTTTCTGCAATCATGGGCTTGTTCAAGAGAGATGGGTGGTCCTGACACCATTGGTCAAGTAATCGTCTTTTGACAAGGCTAAGAAATTATCTATCAAATGTTTCTGAGCCGAAGTCTTGTATCGGCTGACATCGATGCAATTAAAGTGTAAAAGTGGCATGGGACCAGTCTCGTAGAACTAAGCTGCAAGTTGGAGGCAAAATACAATAGTGCCAACGTGCTACGCCAAACCTTAACAAATTATGAAAATAATCAATAATGTAATAACCAACTTTCTCGACATGGAAAACGACCAAGCTTCTATTATCATACATCCAAACAAGTTAGTGATACATTTTTTACGTTCCATGCCGTCCTCCGACATGGCGAGAAGGATGATGAGTTTCTTGCTTTTAAACATAACGAGCCCCTCCGAGAGACTCCCAGGACAGGCAGCAGGTCCATGAGGATGTTTCGGAATCCCATTTTCATTGAATACCAATTTCATTATCCAAAATTTTACGACCAAATTCGTTTCAAAAACTTCACATTGAACCCTGAAAATGGCCAAAGAAAAGAAGACGGACTTAAACGCCGCACTCAGAAATTCAACAATTCCAGCTATCATGCATCTCGTGGACTCTGGCAGATAGCCGCAGACAATGGGTATTGTTTGGTGATAATCTTAGAAAAAGAATCAACATCAATGAAAATGGAAAGAAGAAGATGACAAAATTAAAAACCATTGATGTCGTTGTAATACATAAAGACGGAACTGGGTTTAGGTGGAAATGCGGAGGAATTGAGAGGCAAAACCTGTAAAGTTAAAAAGGTTTGAACAACATAATGAAGCCTATAATTTTGAAGCCATTGTCTAAAGCAATTTGGCTTTGACTTGCAATTGGGTGCATGAAACGTATAAAGGATTTTGCTTTATATATATAATTAATGTGAATAGACAGAAAGAAAGAAGCAACGACATGCTGCTTTTCCCTTTTTGTCTCCAATATTAAGCTTTCCTTTTCCCTTTTGGTATCTTCTTGTAATCCTCTGTGGGACATCCCATTTCCTGCTTTCGGTGTTCTCTTCTCCTTCCCATTTCAATTTCTATTTTCTTTTATTATATTTTTAATCAGTTTAAATCATACCTCTAAATAACATTCAGACGTATGGTTCTTTTAATGATATTTTTAATTCAATTCATATATTTTAATTAAATTTATCTATTATTTTTTACATCTCCAAAAGACATTCATTTCTTTTTTAGATGTTATTTTAACAATTGGTTGTCAAAAATTATCATTCAAATACAAATCGAAAGATTATTTGTTTGTAATTTTTTATTTTTTATATATAATAAATTACAGAAAATTTACTTATATATATATATATAAATATATGTGAAGGAATCACCAAGTATACTGTTTGAGGAGAAAATGAGGGGAGAAACATCATTACTGATGATGATATAAATATAAGCCTATTTGAGAGACAAAGCAAAGCCATGGAATGCTCTCTTAAGCCCCGCATTTACAAACTT
Source organism: Dalechampia spathulata (assembly GCA_948192965.1). Classification (NCBI taxonomy): domain Eukaryota; kingdom Viridiplantae; phylum Streptophyta; class Magnoliopsida; order Malpighiales; family Euphorbiaceae; genus Dalechampia; species Dalechampia spathulata. The sequence continues at coordinate 3,551 of CANYBF010170422.1, forward strand.
CTATTTTATTTATTTAAGAATATCATTTGCCCTATTTCCCCATCCCCAAGCTGTAAAGGATTTGGCTTTTCAACTTTATGTCATCATTTTCCATGAATTTATTTTTTTATTTTTTCCTTCATCTTTTTACGAATTAAAGTATAATATTTTTTTTAATATTAACAATAAAGTCAATATTCTTATAATATGAATAGATTATTAATTATATTATTGAATCAAATTAAAAATAAAAATTTCTTAACGTTCTAAAAAATTATTAATTTTTTTTTTTGATAATCCAAAGAAATATATCTAGCTTGCTTTAGAAAATATTTAAAACCACGTGTCTAATAAAATAACCCAAATGACCGTTGTTACGGTCGCCGACGCCGATAAGAGGAAAAAAGGACAGCAATCAGGTGCAGTAGCCCCATACAAAGACTTCACGTGTCCTACCCTATAAATATCTTTTATTGGGCCTTGGATCCACTGAGCCCACCTCAGGGGGGGAAAAGAAGTAATAAAAGGAGTATGAATTGGATATGCATGAGGCACAGGTTTAGCAAATAAAGGTTTCCAGTGGAAAATGACACGTGTGGATAATGAGTAGAATTTTGGTTAAGATAAGATCGTTGAGCTAAAAGCTATGATTAGCACTAATTAGTCACGATTTAAGTAGTTTTTTTAAAAAATATATTATTTCCACCGACCACCGTCTGTCTAATACGACTCAAACTGAGATCGTTTTGATGTCGAAGTTAATGACTGTTTGAATTATTCATTTATCTTTCGTAAATTACTTCGGCAGAAAAAAAAGGGAAAAAGGAAATCAGAAAACAAATAAAAACAAAATATAAAACAGAAGCGGTTGTACAGGTGTTGTCGCTGTTCAATAAATTAGGTTCGCTGCTCACAGCACATTACACCTCATGGAGCCAAAACTCATAATCTTATTCATGATATTTATTTATCATAATATAAAAATATATTAATTTTATAAATAATAAATTAACTTTACTATTTATTTCTTATTTTGCAGCGTATAGAAATTATATTTATGCTTTTATTGGATATCTATAAATTTATTATAAGATCTTACTTAATGATTAAATTTTAAAATTTAATACATGAAAAATTCAATTATTTAAATGAATTTGTATAAATTAACAAATATTATATATATATATATAACTATTCTTAAATTTGACAAATAATATAAACATTTAAATTAAAATAATAGCATGATATTTTTTATAATAATGAGATTTACTTGAAATTAAATAAAATATTGAATAATACAATATATTTAAATTTGGTATAAGATAGATATAATGAAATGATTGATTTGTTATAATATGTAAAATTGGTTAGTTTAGATGATGAAAAATATTATGTCATGGAAATTACTTAGGAAGAAAGCTATGAAATATTATTGGAAGGTTAATGATAAGGTAGACAGTGCTTGGTTGTAATTGATGGTGTAAGAGATATGAAGTGTGTGCCCCTGCGCCCTGTATACCTTATTTACCCATTAATATATGCTTCATGCATGATGTCACTCTTCCTTATAAACAACAAACCAATTCTATTATTCCTGTATAGTTTTTTAATATGTAATAATATCATACACATTAATTTTGTTCTATATTGTCGCTATATTTAAATTAGAAATATCTCTACAAAATCTTATACCAACTTGCCAAGAGGCACGTGACACTTTCGACACAAGTTTTAATTAGAATTTTGTCCACTTTTATGTAATAAATTTTTTAAATATTTATTCATTTTATATTTATTCATATGTGATTATAATTAATTATTATTATATTAATAAAAATTAATAAATATTTGATATTTATAAAAATAAATATATGTTATTTATTATTAATAGTTTATAATTATATATAATAAATTTAAAACATAAAAAAAATTATATATATATATGGAGCTAAAACTGAAGTAAGAAGTAAGAAAGGGTTGAAATTAAAATTAAAATTAAAATAAGGATGTTAAAATTAAAATTAAAGTAAAAGGGTTAAAATTAAAGTTATTTTTTATTAATTAATATTATTAGTTATAATTTAAGTAATAAAATAATATATTAAATTTATAAATAATAAAATTAAATTAATTAAAAATAATTTTTTATAAAAATTATATTTATATTTTAAAAATTTATCGAGGAAAGCAGGGCCTGCTATATATATATATATATAATTTAGTTGAGGTTTAAACAAAATCACACGTGAAGGGAGGAATGATGAGTGCAGAAAATATCATAATAAAATAATTGATGAAATATGTTATTTAATTTAATTTTAAATCTTTTATCTTTTTTAAATTTAAAATAAATCATCATAAATAAATTTATAATCATCTTATCTTGATGATTTTTTTAAAAAAATTAATATTTGATTTTAATCCTATAAAAATCAAATAAAAAAAAAAGGATGAACTTCTCATGAATAATTACAATTCTCAATTAATTAATACTATTTATTAATTATCCATCGTCATGTCAAATAAGAATAATTATAAAATATATGCTTGTAGAATAAATCTTCAATCATCATTGTTCTCAATCTCCTATAAAAATGGAAAAACGAAAAGATACATTAATTTCTTTAAAAAATATATGGATATATTTTTTTCAAAAAAAAATAATTATTTAATAATTCAAAATAAAATAAAATTTAATCATATTGAATTAAAATATATATAATTGACATGTAATGAATAGTCAAATTCTAGACATCTTGTCGTGAGAAAGGGGTTTTTTTGTTTTTGGAACCGAGGAAATTATGATTCTAAGTCACTTCACTGTCTGAAAGCATCAAACGGTGCGTTGCATCGTTCATCTTGTACATAATTTGTCAAACTACGGTCAAAACCAGATCCACGGTTGTAATCAACTTTTACAAAAGTCAAACCCTACAACCATTGATTGATTGATTGATTGACTTGCTATATTACCATCAAGTTTTTTTTTTAAAAAAACATTTTCTCATTATTTAATAATTAAGATGATGCATCACTATATAAAATTGAATAATAAATAAAATAAAATATCCTAAAAGAATAAATATTTATATGCTTATTTAAGGGTCCCAAGTATAAAATTTATGATTATATATAGATATATAATCATTTGGCCTGCAGCATAATTATGACAACTTTTTCATAACCATGTTATGCATATTTTCTTGATTAGCAGTGAAGCAATTAGTTCCTCTTTAATTCCTTCTGTTTTGTTGGTTATCGTTAATGGTCAAACTATTAAACAAAAAGCAATTGGAGAACCGTTGATTTGGACGAATTTTCTAACATTCAAGTGATCCGATTCATTGAATGAAGCAGTCTAACAAAATCCAAATTAAAAAAAAAATGATAATTGAGAATAAATAGTTGACAAAGAAAAAGGAAAGTCATTGAAAACAACATTCTTTGATGGGAATTTAGGGTTAGTATGAATTTTAATGCGATGGTTGTTTGAGTGGGCATGAAGCAAAAAAAAAAAAAAATATATATATATATATATATATAAATAACAGAGAATTTTGTAGTCATACTGACAGCGATACTGATGGACCCAAAACATTCTTCATTAATTTTAATTTAATTAATTGCTGGACATGGTTAAGTGGTTTTTCTAATCCAGGAAGTTAAAAGCCTAAGATGAAATAGACTTTACAACTAATAGGCTGATTACTTATTTTAAGCATCTTTTAGGTTCTAAATCACACTGCTTTAGAAGGGTGCCTATTCTACCATTTACTATATATATATATATATATATATCAATTAATTACGGTTACAAATATTATTGTATACAAAGGATATTAATCATATACTGTGAGCTTGTTAAAAGAGAAAAGACTATAAATTGCATGGTTGACTCTTAGGGCAGCTTTGGTCCACAGCGAGCGAGCCATCTCTAAAGAGTCCAAGGTCTGTGCTGGGACGGTGGCTAACGGGTCTGACATTGATTTGATATTCGAAATCTATTTATTTAGGAAAATCTTAAAAGATATGAAAAAGTGTTGTCAAAATAAAAATAGTAATATTTTAAAAGTCTTTCGGAACCTTTTTTTTGGTGTTGGTTTTTCCTATACTTTGCGGCCACACACGTCTTATAACCAATTAAGCACTTTAAAGCTTGTTTGTTGGCATAAAGTATGTTTGGTAAAGATTTTATATTAATTTTTAAATTAATTTTTAGATTTTAAGATAATTTTTAATATTTTTTAGGTGTTTGATATTAACTTCTAAAAGAACTTTTAGATTTTCAAATAACTTTTAAAATAGTATTTGAAAAAGCTATTAGAAATAACTTTTACATCAAAAGCTGTTTAAAATGACCTAGATTATCCCTGTTTACATCAAATGCTTTTACATCTAATACTCTTTTGGTAATTTAATATTCTAACAGCTAATTCAAAAGTTAAAAATGATACCAAACACTCAAATGTAACAACTAACCTAACAACTAGTTTAAAAGCTAATCTAACAGCTAACAGCTATAACTAATCGAAAAGCTAATCTACCATCTAATTGAAAATCTAATATCAAACATAGCTAAAATCTAAAGCAAATTAAATTTTAAAGCCTCCAATTCCCACTTAGACCGACTTGACTCAATCAACCGCCCACCACCGTTAATTACGGCAAGTCGTGCCCCGCCCTGCCACCGTCGCAGTTTAAGATACGTAATGCACAATCGGAGAAAATATCACAATCTCATTTCTCAAGTTTATAATTATGGGAAGAAGATTCGAAATCCAACTCTGAATTATACACTCTTCCATCTCTGATTATTATTTTTTAAAACAAAAAATAAAATAAAAATAGTATCTCAAGTTGAACAAAATTCCGCTCCGTTGTCGGTTCACTTTTCCTTTTCACCGACGGAGATATCTGAACAAGTAAATACTACAAAGGAATGGCGTTGACCTTGTCCTCGCCGGCGGACAAATTTTCCGTCAAGCCGTCAGCACCAGCTAAAGGGCTACAACCGGTTCTGATAAAAACAAATCCCCAATATCTTGAAACAAGTCATTTTCATCTTCATGGCAAATGGGCAACGATTCAAACTCATCAAGTGTGGAATCCAAAAATGGGATACTTAGGAAATCTTCAGTTGATATCATACTATCTTGTAAAACGGTGCTCGTTGCTGTCGTTTCCACTATCATGTCATCGGATAAAAGTGACGGACCAGTACTTGAAAAATCGAATATTTCATCCCATGACGAATCCTGCTCTATCCATAGAGAGTCTTGTGGCAATAGATAATCTGTCGAGTCTTCTTTTAAAATAGTCTCGACTCCACACTCCTGTACAACTTCTTGAACCGTAATGACAGGTTTAGAATCTTCGTTTAGTTTATCATCCGTGTTTTGCGATTCGGATTCTTCGGTGGAATGGGTGTAGAAGTTGAGCACAGAAGTTGGAGATGAGAGATTGTGTGATTCATCGCCGGATTCATAGCCCGAAGTTGATGTCAGTTTCGTCTCTGGCTTTTCTTCTACATATTCTGATTCTAATGCAGGTTCTCGTGCTGGTTCTTGTCCTGGTGGCGTGATAAAGTTGGTTAAAGCGTCGGGACCTCGAAGTTTGATGGCAGCATTGTCATAAACAAGAGCAGCTTCTTCCGCCGTCTCATAAGTCCCTAGCCATAAGCGAACCCGTCTTGCAGGATCTCGAATCTCAGCAGCCCACTTTCCCCACGGCCGTTGTCTGACACCTCTAAACTTCTTTCCACCGTTATTCGCCGTGCTGAGTTTAAGCGGCCGGTGAGAGTTCGCTAACGCATTTACAGCAGCTCTTTTTCTCCCGTTAGAAGGGAGATTATTAGTTTCTTTAATGCTGGCTGTTTCGATGTTAATCTCGTTGACATACCGCTTCACTCTTTGTCGACCGGAAAACGCGCCACCACTTTCTTCATCGCTGGATGAGTCGGTGGCATCCGGGTCAGTAACCGATATCCGTACCATTCTAGGCGGGTTATGTTCTAAAACACAACTACTTCTTTCATTGGAAGATGAAGACTTTTTGGGTTTTAAGGATGGCTTCAAGTACTTCTTAGTATGCTGTTTGTGTTCTGTGTATTTCATCGGAAATAGGATGCTTTGTTCCATTACTTGTAGAATGTTTTTTTTTTTTTTGTCACTCTGCTCAAACACCTCAAGATTCTTTATTCACATGAAAAGAGAACCCGAAAAGGAGAGGAAAAAGATGAAGCATAGAAGAAAAGGCAAAGAGCCGTGAAGAAGAAGAGTGATGGTGATAATATTAATACAGAGAGAAGACTGATTTTCACCAGAGACCCTTTTAACAATTTATTTGTATACCCAAAAACATGGCAGAGGATGAAGATGAGGAATAGAAGAAAAGAACTTGGATTCTTTCAAGTTGCGTGCATGTACAGAATCACAGTCTCATACCCTTGTGATTTTTCCTGTATTGAAAGGATAATCACAGTGTTTAGGATTAGAAGATTAGGATGACGAGGAGATTGAAATCTGGAGAGAAGGGTGAGATTGAACAAGGAGAGAAGCAGAGTTTTAGTTGCAGCCGATGCCAATGACTCAGAATCGCTCTTTTATAGGATCCCCGGCTCCACCCCCAGCCCCAAATTTGACAAAATATTGATAATAAAGACAAAATAAATAATTTTAAGTTAATATTTTAAGTGAATAATAATCTTGAAATGAATTAACATGAATAATTAAAATAAAAAAGCGATTTTTAAAGATTTTTCTAACTTGCATTAAAAGTTGCCTTTTACAATAAAATATAACTATATTATTTATTCATTCTATTTTAATATAACTATATAATAAATTAATAAAAAAGAATTTAATTATAACTTGAACACTAAATTTTATATAGTTCAATTACCATTAGTAAATATGAATTTTATTTTAAATAAAATATTGATCATTTATTGTAGTTATAATTGATAACTTACATTATTATAACTAATGTATTACAATACACATTTTATAGATAATTATTTTTTTTTCTTATATTATTTTTATAGAATTGCTGATATGGAATTATTTTCCTTTTTTAACTGATATTAAATCTGTAACTAATAAATAGTTAAAAGGCGAATAATATGAAAGCCGGTGCAAAAGGGACCCAGAATTCCGGCCACGGTGTCTACACCAAGTGGATACGTTCCGCCGCATCCAGATGATTGAGTAAGATTGTGACACGTAGCATATAACGCCCGGTAAAAAGCCTGGCCCAATTGGAAAACATAATAAGCTGTATAGTCAGCATTCTCGAGTAGCGTGATTCCTGTCACGTGAGGCCCAAGATGCCCGGTTCGGTTTAAACATGTTAAAGCTTTAGTCAAACATTCACCTGCACAACTTTAATGTTTGGTTCCGGTCTAAACCAAATTATGGTTAATTAATTAATTAATTAAGTTTAATTTTTTGATGATTATTCATTGCTTTTTTTGCGTATTTCATTTTTTTTAATGTATTAATTGGTTTTTATTTAAATATTTATTTAATAAATTATAGTCTATTATACATCATTTTAAACCATTAGTTCTTAAATTAATTATTATATTAATCAACAAAAAAGAAACTGTAAATTATTATATTATTATGGTGTGTTGAAACTGTAATGTTATTTTGTGAGAAAAAAGAAAAAAGAAAAAAAAAAAAAAAAGAAAAAGAAAAATTACTTTACTTAAGTTTTTTTTGAAAAAAAAATTAACAGCACAGAACTAACATGGCCGGCAACCTAGAATTGGCCGCCATCTGATCTGACCTTTCTCCGCTCTCCATGTTTCCATAACCGAGATATACCTTTACCACCTTCTGTTTCGGCCAGTGTGCAGCACGCTCTTCAGAAAAATGAACTTCTCCAGAAATAGAAACAAGTTTCTCATGAAATAAAAAATTTAAGCAATATAATAAATAATAAAAACATATATTTACGTCTATTTTATTTATAAATATAAACTGCATAAATTCATTACTTTAAATTTTAAAAATTTCATCTATAAAAATCAAATAACATATTTTCATCGATTCTTATCTAAACAAATATTTTATTAATTTTATTTATATAACCATCATTCATCCTGAAATAAATCAAGAGCATCGATTTGAATTTTAATTAAAAGAAGATAATCATTTTAATTTTAGAAAACATAAATCATTTTTTAAAAATATTAGTGAACAATTTTAAATCTGTAATGATTAACTTTTTAATTATGATCATATAATAATCATTTATATATTATTACAAATTCAACTAAATTTTAATTTATACCTTTAAGATTTTTAAATTATTTTAGTTAATAAAATTTAATTTATATTTTAAATATTTTTAAACTTATAATCTATTTATTATATGTAATATATCAAGATGTTTATAAACCAAAATTTTAGACTTTCTTGAATATCATATTATGATATTATATACTATAATATTTTTTTAATATTTTAATATATGATGCTAAATTTGAGGGCTAAAATAACTATTTTTGTTTAATTTTTTAACCATCTTGAATTTAACTTAGCCAAAATTTATTAAAAATAAAAATAAAAACCATATGATTGATAGTTTATTATGAATTGAATGGATAGATTGATGCTGAGTACCATATTCCCGTGTCACATATTAATCATCACGTACCAATATAAAACCTTGTGATAATCAAACAGCTTTGTACGCAAAATATCCTTAACGTGCGAGAACACATGCAGAGCTTACGTTCTTCTGTCTAATCATAATCATCTCTGTACAAGATATTTATACTCGTCATGTTTCCCGGGAGAAATATCAAGTCTTCATCTCCCAATACATTCACCTAAAACCCAGAAAAATTATATATATATATATATACATGCACATACATATATGGGAAGTAATGGGGATTACAGGAAATTCCATCTTGTAATCTATAATTTACTTCATAAATCTATTTTATATATTCTATGTTTCATAAATCTATTTTATATATTCTATTATAATAAGTCGCATAATCATATTCCAGAAATACAGAAAGAAAGAAATTTCATAATTAAATTGCTAAAATAGAATAAAAGTATTGCTCTATATCTCTTACCTGTAATGAAGTTAATAAATAAAATACACATAATTTTTTTAAAAAAAATTATATTTAATAACGTACAAGTTTTAATCAACTGTTCCTATATCTACAACGGAAGTATATATTTCTTCATCCACCTTTAATATATATTAGAAACATAGACACGTATTTACTTTAAATTGAGTGCATTAAATGAATTAAAATTATATTATTTAAATTTACATTTAAACTTTTATCTCAAAAATAAAAACAAAATATATTTAAAATTTAAAAATAAAGCAATTTTAATTATTAGTTTAGTGTTTGTATTTAATGGAGTTGTCGACCCATATAGTCGTACACATATTTTTAGCTGAAAGAGTAGATCGAGACAAACGTCAAACTCCATAGTTACGTTGCAATGCCCAAAACAAATCAAAATTGGAAAGAAACTAGACACCTAATCTTTCAGCATTGATAGTTTAAGAATTTTTCAGAGGCAGGAGAAGAAGAAGAAAGAAGAAGATAGTTAAGATCCTATATAAATATGTGTATATGTGCGTGTGTGTGTGTATATATATATATTATATATATATAGAGAGAGAGAGAGACAGAGAGAGAGGGAGAGATTAAGGACGACAAACATGAAAGTTGGGCAAGTTCTTGGACAATGGCCCCAAAGCCCTTGAGCCAAGTGAACCAATAACAAAAGACAGACAGCTAAGGAAGTACACCAAGTTAGACAAATGAAGGATGCTTTGCTCAGTTATATTATACAATTTTATAGGTGAAGAGGTTAGATGGTTTTGTTTTTGATTCTGTAATACGTATTTCCTTTTAGCGGATGGTGTTTTGCTAAAACAAAGAAAGAAAACAACAGGGATAAGTCAATAAAACAGCACCAAGTCCAAGATCTTTTCTCGCTTGCTTCTCTAGACATTATAATATCAGATTAACACCCATTATAATTAATCAGCATCAAGCCCTAGATGCCCTTGATACCAGTGTTACCGGCTAATCATCCTCTTTTATGTTTCCGTGGCACAAAGATTCAGCAACAGTTGATGCATACTCTAGTTTTACCTCTCCGCCATTTTCATATTTTTCTTTTTGACTGCACATGTTCGTCTAGGTAAATCTGTAAATGGGAATCTGAACCAAGTTGCTGAAAGAAATTTACATCCAATATAAATCTTTCTTGAAATTTAAAAAGAAATACATATACAATAAAGATAAAACACCAAGAAGTATCTGCGAATCATTCTGAAAATGGGTCTATGGTGGCATTCACTTGTTTTATGGGTATGACGTGGTCTATGTATTGACATGTATCTACTCCGATGAATTAGTAGTAATGGAGAACAATATCTGTTCGAAAAAGAAGGGCCTTCTCCCAGACAACGCTCAAGCTTCATCTACCATCTCGATCTCTTTCTTTCTGCTTGTTGCAACAAACAATTTTAAGCTCGGAATTTTATGAAATCAATTATTTTTCTCCAAAATATTTGGATATAAGAATCATTATACACGTCGAATTATTATATATCGATAAAAATAATCCATATAAGATAAATAATAAAAATATATTAGGATGAATATATACTAAGATAGAATAATTTCACTAATATACCGTAATGAAAGATTATTCCTCTCAAAGGATCATACTCCATACAATCTAATTATGGATTGATTTAATATATCTAAACAAACATAAAAGTATTTGAAAATATGATTCATGCTCTGAATTTGACTTCAAATATGGTCTTTAAAAACAAGATTCTGCATTTTTTTATTAAAAAAAATATTTTTAATTTTTTTCAAAAAAATAATAATCTGAATTTATTTGGGCATCATGAAATATTTTTAAAAAATAAAATAAAAAAACATAGAAAATGCAAGAAATATAATAAAGAATAATGGACATGAAGGAAGAAGGCAGAATCACGTGCATGCATGTCTTCTTGCTTCTAAGGATGCATGAAACTCCATTTCTTGCTGTCACAGAGATAAACTTGAATCTTTTCGACGTGCAACTTCATGGCCAAATATTTAAATTAAAATAATTAACTGTGTAATTATATTTTTTAATCAATTTATTTATCAATCCTCATTAATTAAATTTAAGAGATTAATAATATTTCGATCCTTCAAAATTCAAACTAGCTCACGTGCTGCTGCTTCATGGGCTTCTTTATAATAAACCAATAATATTTTAATTAAATATTTTTGTAAGAAAATAGGCAAATTATTTTTAAAATTCTTCCCTATAAAAATAAAAATATCAGGTTACATTTTTTTTCTAACGTTATAAAATAAATGGTTTCTGTAGTTGTACGTATCGCACATTCTTTCTTTCTTTTTTTTTTTTTTAACATTCCCCGCAATAAATTTTTTTTGCAATACAAAAATTACTTAAATATGAGTGATATTGAAATAAAAAAAATACAATTTGATTTAATAATTTAAAATTTTGAGTTGAATGATTTTAAAATATGATATCAAAATCATATAATTAAAAAATGTTAATTATTAATTAATAAAATATAAATATAAATATGTATATATACACATTTTAAATTCAAATTAATATACACATATCATTATTATTATAAAAGATAATTTAATTTAAATATTTATATAAAATCGCTAATGATGAATCTTTTTAAATATCAATACAAATATATCAAATATAAATTAAAAATAAAACATATTTAAAACCATTAGATGGATTGATTATCAATATACATATGATTTCTTCTTCTTTTCATTTATTTGTTTACCGTACTTAGTTATAAATATAATATTGCTCGGATACATGAACTCATATCTAATTAATATTTTAATTATGTAAAGTATGAATAAAGTAATATAAACCTTAATATTAATCAATTAATTAATTAATTAATTTTATGTCCAAATGAATTTTTTCAATTATATTTTATAATGTGAAGTTTTTTAAAATTATTATAGTGAAATTCATTAATTTACAACAACTAAAATTTCATGGTTATTGAAAAAAAATCATAAATAATTTTGTTTTGAAAAAAAAATAACTTTATTATTCACTCTCTCAAAAATTAGGAAAGGTTTGAAATTTGAATCCTAATATTAATTTAAATTTTTATCAATTTTTTAAAAAATCCAATCCTATATCATATAATTTATCAAAAAAAAAATCGTGTTATATGATATTTTAGAAATAATGAATAATCCATTTAATCATTTATTTATTTATAAAATCTTTTTCCTATCAAACTACCAGAAATAAGTATTGATTCTTTCATGTAAAACTACTTCAATGAAGGATAATATATATAATTTAATGATGAGACGTGGAATATATATATATAATATAATATGAAAATCAGAGATAATGATTTAAATAACACAAAAAAAAGTATATCTATAATTAAAAATCTAAAATAATGAAAGAATAACTAAAAATGAAAATAGAGAGAGTAAGAAGGTGGACTTGGTGAAATGGAATTATTCTGAGCCTCAAATTGAGGGATTTGGCAGAATAATAATAATAATAATAATATGTTTTATTTTATTTTAATATTAATATATATATAATATCACACTTATTAAAGACATTTTTAGGACCAACATTAACAATCATTGCTTTTAAAATATCAACAAATTTGCGATTCTCGAAGCTTATGGTTCTTTTTCCTTCTTTTTATAAAGTTTTTTCTCTTATAATAAAATACTCATTTAACATTTAAATTCATCTTTAAAATTTAATGCTTTTTTTTCGTTATTCATTTTTGAAATAATATTATAATTTCTAATTATTGTTAGAATTTATAACTTATTTTATACTTTTAAATAATATTTTAGTAAAATAATATGTTATTTAAATTTATTCATTTTTAATCGTGTTTTTCATAATTTTTTTATTTATAAATAATTGTCAAAAAATTTATTAATTTTCTTCAATGGAAATTATTAAGATAAATGGTTTTTAATTATCCTCTTTTCATATAAATGTTTGTTTAAGTTTTTTAAAAAAATAACACTTTACTTATTATATTTTTTAAAAGGACATTTTAGTAAATACCATACTAAACAATTTAAAATAAGTGAAAATTATTCTATCTTAATAGATGAGATTAGTCTCTCTTGTTAGTTCAATTTTCAATTTTTAAATATTATTTTAGGGATTTTATCATAAAAATAAAAAATATTATTTAAAAATTAAAAATTAATAATTTTTTCAAAATACTTTTGTTCTTTAGAATACGACGAGTCTTCTAACTTTAAAAGAGTTTCATGAATCAATTATTTTTCATCAAAATAATGCTTAAAATTAAATGAATAAAAAATCATATTATAATTAATAAGTTTATTTATCATTAAATGATTTAAGTAATTTCATATAATTTTTGTGAGATTAGATGTTTTTTTTTTAAATATAATTCTTATATTATTGATATAAATCATATTAAATTAGATATATTCGATAAATTAAGATATTTTGTATGAAAATGGTTAAAAGATGAATGAGGATCATGTGCTCCATCAAGGAGTGATTCATAAGGTGTCACATAGCCTGCAAGTAACAACTGATCCTCATGCATATTTAGTTTCTCTTTGTTATTGCATTCATGTGGGATTCCAACTTATTCCCCTCTCTTAATTTGTCTGTTCTAACATCCCCACTTAATATCATCTCTGAATATTTTCTGTAAATTATCAATTTTTATATCGTATTCTTTATAACATTATCAATCCTTCAATAAAGATAAATAAATTAAATGTATAAACGTTTAAACTGTTATAATATCATCATTAGAAGAAAATAATTGATACCCATAAAAAAACATCCAAGTGGGAGGAGAATTAAGAAGTAAATAAGGGGATGAATATAGTAATGGTGAGAGTGAATGCATGGAAGAAGAGAATGAAAATGAACATATTCTAAGGAAACATTTTGCCGAAAGCGCTAATGGCATGCATGAGAGGGGCATATCCTTTCCACGCACATAAAAGAAATATTTATTACCATACTGAAAGCAGGGAAATTAATTATCAGACAATAATTAGTGAGAGAGATGACGATCCCTCTGGCGAACCCTAAACGAGCAACAGCCAACCGTGTCGAGTTGCTGTTGCCATGAAATAAATATTCCCTGGTAGTGGAGGTTAGATTGTGATGTTTAGACTCTGCTCACTCCGGATTTTAATATATGAAATAACATCATTCAACTCGGATTGTTTATTTTGGTGTTGAGTTGTCTCTTAGAACTTCATGGTTAGGTTCAGATTCACAGGAGCTCTCTCTACCAGATATTCAGGAAGCATGCTCTCTGGTATTCCGCGTCTATCAGTATCTTCTCTTCCACCACTCCCCATCTTCTCCTTTTTTTTATTTATTCTTCTCTTTACTTGTATTTTATAATAATATTAAAGAATTTTTGAAATTTTTATAAATGTAACAATGATCTTTAGAGTAACAAATCATTAAATATTTTCATGTTTTGATCGAATTTTTAAAAGTCCCCTTCGTGTTTAGGGTTTAGAAAATTAATAATAACTTTTAATTAATCAATTAATTAATGATTTGAGATTAAAATAAGAGAGTGTGGGGGGGGTGTCTATGGAGAATTAGAATTAGAACTCAAAATCAGAGGTCATTAAAAGATATACAAATTAATGATAAAAATATGTTAATTTGTATATCAATTAATGCATATATATGATTATAATATACTTCATTTAATATTTTCTAAATTTTTTTTATTATGTATTTTTTAAAAAATTTCATTAGATTATTATACAATCTTAAAATTAAATCCCATTATTAAGTATATAATATTATAATTGATCACATTATGAAAGTTAGATGTACTTTTATTTAGTTCTTTAGATTAATCGATATATGCATCTAATTTTTAAATAAGTTGATGTATTTTGAATTATCCTACTATAAATTTTATAATTTAATTTTGAATCGTAATAAATCTATATAGTTTTTATAGTGTATACCAATAGATATACTTAAAATATATATGATTACATAATTTTATAATTAAAGTATGCATTAAACATTTATAAGTATGCTTCAGGTATACATGACTAAAGCATATTCAATATTTATTTTTGAGTTATGTTAAAATTTCAAGGGAAAAATAATTTAATTTTAAATCAAACTAAATCTATATATTTTTATAGTGTATATCAACAAAGTTTTGAATGTACATAATATATGATACAAATATAAAATAATATATAATTAGAAGAAATAATTATTAATTTTTTATTATTTGATATTAAACATATATACATTATTGTTATGGTGTTGTAAGTAGATGTTATAGCCCAAGTTTCTGTTGGGCTTGTTATTCCAAAGGCCTGGGTTACAAGGTGGCTAAATTTCTGGTTAACCCAACTGCGACTTGACTTGGGTTCCAAACAGACGACTTGGGTTAGTAGTTGACCATTTCCAAGTTAGCAATCACCAATGGGGTCCCTCTATTTCTCTCCAGCCCACCGTTTCCATCTGAGCCGGCCGGAAACCACCACTCCAGCCGCACCGTTTTCAAGCCTTATCTTTAGATTACTAACTTTCGCAGCGCAATGACATAAAGCATCTCATAATTTATTCATTCAACTGCAATCATTTGGCAAATGCTCGTCCTTCGTTATGGATTTTTTTAAAAAAAAAATTTCTTTGTCAACCTCTAGTTGTATGATGAAGAGATTTTGAGGACAGGAAACCATGAGGAAGCCGTAAAGCGAAGCACATAACAGCCCGTCTGGAGACTTGCAATATCTTCTGCTTAGTTATGAAATTTTCATTATCATGTTAAGTAGTAGCTGCTAAAAATTTAAAGGAAACGCAATTCGGGGAATTCCAGAAGAGTATTAGCATTTATCCATACAACAATTTGAAAGGTTAAACTTGTTGTTGATTAAATAAGGAGTTTGTTCCGGAAGTCTTCCGTCCATTCAGATTGGAGAGAGACAGGACAAACATGAGCCAACGTTAATTTAACAAAGTTTGAAGAAATTGAAATAGGTCCTTTCCCTCCCTCTTAGGACACAAATTATGTCTGTTTTCTAGCCCATGGCATACTTCTGGGTCCAGCTTCTTGCAGTTGTCTCATACTTATTCCTGTCTGTCTTGTACATGTGTGCAATCTCTGGCACCAGCGGGTCATCAGGATTGGGGTCCGTCAACAATGAACAGATCGAAAGTAACACCTGTCACATGAAAAAGCAACCGTCACCCACATATGTCTACTTACAGTTGACAGAAAACTAACATCCATATTAAGTGGGGGGAAAGAGTCGGAAATCTAGCTGGATTATAAAAAAGTTGCAAATAGATCTCGACTAGTGATGTTAAAATTTTTGGCATAATTACTTACAAGGAATGCTAGGATAACTCTTTATTATTTTATTTTTTAAAAATAAAGTGATGAGAAAAACTTCGTTTGGTTCATTTTTAACAACACTATCATCGGAGTTTCATGTCGAGCTACATTCCTTCTCCAGTCACTACAACCATAATAGTGTTGTGGTTCACACTAAAGTCAAGTAAAAGAGAGACTATATCAAAAAATAAAAGAAGGTTTTGATTTTTCCAAAGATTAAATAATTGCTGTTTCCAGAATGATAGTATAAGGACCTTGGATATGGTTAGCGCAGGGCTCCATTGCTCCTTCAAGATGTCGAGACAAATGCTTCCATTGCTATTAATATTTGGGTGGAATACCTTTGTTCTAAATGCCACCTGCAAGTCATCCATATTAAACGAATGAGAAGCACTCGCGACCATACACCTAAAGCTAGCTGCAAAAAATTGCTCAATGATTTGTATATAAAAAGTGTAATTAGAGAAAATCACAGTATCCAGAAGAGGCAGAGGCATGCTGCTAGGTTCTCTGTGTAGATGCAAGCACCAAACAGTTCGCTCATACTTGAAACTTTTTTCATTGCGTAAGTAGTTCTGAGCTCAGTTTGTTTCTTAAAACAAAGCACAACTCTAAATTCCTTGCATTCTATCCAAAGATTTTATCCAGTACTATTTTGAAAAGATAAAGATGATAGCCGAAAGTATTTATTTATAATCCTAGATATATCTTTCTCGGTAGACAGCATGATTTTCACCAAGGGCATCACTTAAAAATAACTTAACCGCTAAAATGCTACAATCCCTACACAGTGCAAGCGTTCTTCTTTAATATTACCATGGACGTAAATTAGATAAATTAGCAATTCACGAACTTAAATATGGAAAACAGAATTTATCATTACAAACCGAATACCGTGGAACAATTCAGCATGAAAATAATGGGCCAATGTATAAGATCAGGGGCATGCAGCAGAAATAATAACATAATCTGCACGAAACACAGATCATATAAGGGATAGAATACGAATAAGAAACAATACCTTAGGAGGCTTAAATGGATAATCTGGAGGAAAATGAATAGTGACAAGGAAAACACCTCCAGCATATGGACTGTCTGGAGGACCCATAATCGTTGCTTGCCAATGAAACATGTCTTCGGCAACAGGACCTAAATAAACATTCCAATAGATCTTTTAAAAGATAGGAAACAAACAAGGCAATAACAGAGACAACAATTGACAACCCTGCAGCAATGGTATGCGAACTAACACGAGCAATTTGCATCTATACACGCAATGATGCAAACATGAAGCTGATTCTTTACGATCAAATTTATGACGGACCAGAAACCGCCAAAACATTGAATAGCCATTTATCATATAAAAAAAAAAAACTAACTTCCCAATCACAATTAAGAACAAATCCAACAACAAAACATCAAATAAAAGCAATTCAAAACTTGATCTTGCAGACTTCATATTCTCCAATCAACATGTGGCAAGAAAAAAAAGAGAGAAAAAAATCCCTGTACATCAATGAAGTTCCTAAAACCAAACCTAAAAAATGAAATTAAGAACCACAGCGATTATAGTTTTAGCTGGAAAATCGAACAAGAAACAAACGGAGAGATCAAGTAAAACCTTCACGGTAGTAACAACAACACAATAATAATATTAACAAAACAATGAAACGAACACTAAAGAAGCCATACCGGCGCTACAAGAGGTAGGAGGATCCTTCTGTAAATCCTTGAGTTCCTTCAAGATCCGTTTGGACGCCATCAAAAAAGCTGCGATTTCAGATCAAAGATCAACAACAATAACAACTAATCAAGCCAAACAAAACGCGTACACACCTGGACAGAAATGCGTGTATATATATATATATAGATGGATACCTGCAAATCGCCGATCGTGGTGAGCGTGTAAGAGAGATTGGAAGTTTCTTGGTTGGAGCGTGAAGTGATTATGCGAGACAGAGACGGCAGAGGGAAACGCGAAGAGAACTTTCAGCGAAGAAAAGGAATAGAGGGGAAAAAATAAATAAAAATAAGTAATCGATGGAAGGCAATTTATGATTCAACGCGAGACCTTTTCCTGTTATATAATTGGTTGCTTTCCTTTTCTTTTCTTTTTTTTTTTAAAAAAAAATTAATTATAATTAGATAATTTTTCTTATTATGTTATTTTATATTCGGTGGTCTAATTACTTCGCGTTTTCTCTACGTGAATGTGATGTAACGAATCAACCACTTTTTTCTTTTGTCCGAAAATTTAAAAAATAAATATAATAATACTATTTTTATTTATTTTACGATTTTTTATCCAACCAAAATTATTAATATTCCTCTTTTTTTAAATCAATTTTACTGAATTAATATTCTTCTTTTTTGTTAAGCCTCTCAATCATACCAGTTTTTTTCTTTTGCCATCGGACCCCTGAACTTTCTTCATTTTACATTAACCTCTCAAATTAATATCTTAATTGATATTCAAATTATTATTATTATAATTAATTTCCAATCCTTTTTATTAGTCAACCATACATAACACGTATTTAATTATTTGATGCGCTGACCAATTTATCAAAAATAATTGTTCAACATAGATTTTGATATATTACAAATAAAAATTTATAATTAATCGATAATAATTTGATCATCAATTTATTACATACTTATTATAATTGGTTTAATATATTTATAATATATGATTTTGTTAAATAAATCATTTAGACATCATAATGCATTAAAAAAATATTGTACTGAAAATAAAAGAAATTATTTTGGGATAGAAATATAATGGTTATTGTTCAATGAATTATTTATAAATTATTTTTATCTTTTTGAACGATATATCATTTCTTTGTGCAGTGAAAACGCCAGCCGTTATATAGAGGGGAAAAGCGTGCGGCATGCCGTTTGGTTCTGATTCGAGATGGGCGTCGATTATACGAAAGGTCTTACGGGTGAAAATATATTGGCTGTCGGAGATTGCCCGTAATGGCTTAATGATTTGGTCAAATCGAGGTAATAATTAATTAATTAATTAATGGGTCTTCTTCTAGTTGCAAGCAAGTAATAACGTCGTCGTTTGACCCTTTCTTGTTTTCGAACGTGATTGACCAATCGGATGAAATCTGTAACAGTCAGAAAGTTCCTTCTGATGAAACTTCTAGAAGTGAAATAAAAAAAGAAAAATTCCCTGATAATGGATTCATAATTTTAAAATTTATTGATTTTTTATTCAATCAAATTCTATTAAATATTTAAAAAAGTTAATAAATAAAATTAGAAAATTTCAGTTTTTTTTTTCTGGTCTTTGGATAACGTACCTTTCAAATTATCCCTTTTCTGAAATTATTTCTTTCAAAAAGGATAGATTTTTTAAACTCGGAAAATGTTTTTTTCTTAAATTACTTTTTTACCTTCTCTTTTTTACCATAAAAAAAAAATTTGCTTTTACGGTACCAGCTTGGTTCGGTCTGGCAAGGGCGAGAATCCAGATCAGGCACATGCATGGTTGAGAAAAATATTTAAAAATTAAAAAATGAATAAATTGATGATTTTTAATAATTTTAGTTTTTGATTTTGATTCAATTATTATTTTAAAAATTTTTAATTTTTGATTCCATTTAAGATATTAGATAATCATATAAATTAAATAATAAATTATAAAATAATATTTATTATATATTAATATTTAAAATAATATTTTTTTATATCAATTGTTTAATTCCATCTAAATGTTTCGCAAAATTTAACAGAATAAACCCTGAACATGTGCGCAACAAACATACCCTCGGTGCAAGTTAGCATCTACCCTCCCTTTTTTTCCCCTTTCCGCAAAATCTAATTCGCTTTAGGATTCAGGACTCGCCTATCCCGTGGAAGACAATGCTAAACTACAAAGCGAATCGGCGAGTCCACATAGACCCTTCCACGCTCCCGGACCACGACGGTGACGCCAAAAGTGAGGAGAATATAGCGCGATTTAGACCGTCGAGAAGCAACTTGAGAGACGATCAAGAACCTTTCATGGGCGTTAAAGTTCGAAGAAAAGCTTCGCTTCATAGAGAAATTAAAGGAGATTATATCGATGTCCCTTCTCATTCCTATTTGATGAAACTTTTGCAAAAACAAGGTTTCTACCTCTCGTTTTTGTTTGTGTTTGGCTGTTTGTTTTTCATCAACTTTTTGTCGTTATCATATAAAATTTGAATTGATTTAGGAATGAGAAGAGATCTCATAACCCTAAACTGTGTTTTTTCCTTTTCCTTTTCCTTTTCTTTTAATATATTGTTGCCTTTGGTTTATATATATGCAGGCGATGGCCAGGTTCTGTTTGCAGATACAGTGTTGAAATTTACTAGTTCAGGGAAGATTAAACGGCGTATTTTGTTAATAACCGACTTTGCGATGTACGTTGTTGATCCCGTGACTGATTCGCTTAAACGGCGAATCGCATTGGCAGCCATCGAGAAGATGCTTTTAAGTGAATTGTGTGATAACTTCTTTGCGATTATTATTCCATCCGAATACGATCTCCTCATGGCTAGTACTCGAAAGACCGAAATTGTTACCGTGATAGTTGAAGCTGCCAAAATTGCTTCTAACTATGAACCTGATGTCCTTTTCTCCAATAGGTAAAAGAAGAAGAAATCCTCTTTTATCTGAGTAATTTGTTAATGTATTCCTTACAAGAATTTTGGCAGGATCTTCTTGTGGATGATTTTATGCTATTACAAAATTTATCAAAATCACATTTATGTGTTTGTTTGTAATGCTTGACATAATTTTCTAGTGTCATGTTGACATTTGGTATGAGCATGTTATGTGAGGCCTCTGCGGTTGATTTTTTTGCAAGTATTAGCAGACAAGAGTCCGAGGTTTTTTCACCTCAGGAAAATTGCAAGATGTGTGTGAACGTATCACTTGAGTTATAGATATCATTGTTAGAAATGGAATAGATAGTGTCTAAATTAACCTAAAATTTATTTCTGAATCAACGATGTTTTCTATCTTTCAGCTTTGAGTATCACGCATCTGCTGAGTTGGTGAAGGAAGTGCAGTTTGAGGAGGTTGAAGGTTGGCTGTTCTGTGCTCTGAAGCTTTTATGTTTTTCCCTTTTTTGGTGTAGTTTTTCTGCGAGTAATGTTTCTCCAGCTATGACAACTAGCACATGGTTGTAATGGTTTTTACTCATCTGGGCATCATCAGTTTCTTCTCCTAAAATCCATTTTCTATCCTTTTGCTTTCTGTGATTTCAGGTGGTGTTAAAACAAGAATTTTAAAGAAGTGAATACAGACTGTTAGTGCCTTTGCACGTTTGTAGACTCTGTGTGGTAAGCTGTGTTGTTAGTTGTAAAGAGGCAAGACATTAATATCCATTGCATTGCACGGCGAGGTTTTAGTGTTACTCAGCATGAAGGCCCACCGAGAGAAAGCTTCACTATTTTCAAGTTGATATTTCTTGTACAAGTTCATACAGTTAAAGAAAGATGCGTAATTTTTTCTATACTGGACAGACGACAGTTTAATGTACTAATGAGATAATTTGGTTCTTGGAAAGTAATGTAAATTTTGTTTTGGCGTGTTGATTCTTTTTTGCATCTTTAGTGCAGAACAGATACTGCAGGGCACCAAAATTTTCACGACTTGAAATACGGGCAGGATCCTGCTTCTGGAAGACTTGCAATGTTACTATTTACTTGATCTACTAGCATGAGTGTGTTTTCACCTCATGCATGTCTGGACTCGGACTAGCATTAGCTTCGTAGAACGCCAAGTTATGGTCCCTGTTCATGCATGGGCAAGAATTTACGGTTTCAAGCCACTGACTTGCTTCATTTTGTGCACAGCTGCAGACGCATGAGCACGCAAGGCATAAAAAAACAGCACGTTATTTTGTGTAGCAAATTTTATTTGTTATATCATATAGCATAGTTTTTGAGCTCCGCATGCATAACAAGAAAGTCTTGATGCAAAATACTGCTTGAAAGACGGAGAAAAAAAAAAGTCTGACTACACCATGGATGCGGGGAAGTAGAAGTTACATAAGCTGCCTGTGTTGGTGTTGGTGTTGGAGTTGGATCTGAATCTCATGACGTCCTGTTCTATGCATGTAAGAGATTTTCTTGTTGCTTCCGAAAGCTGAGCTCATCAATGTAACGGAACCAACATCAGATATGCGACCATATATATAGGAGTTGAGGAAAATGTCTAGGCTTTAACATTTCGATGGACTAATCTGCCACCATCTTTGCCTGAATATGAGCAATTTCCCCTTGCTACACCAAAATATCAATTCTCATCCTTGCTTCCCGGTCCAGAGGAATCATGTCCAATCAAAATTATAGATCCATTTTGTTTTCCGCAGAAAGTTGCGTAGTTGGTTGTTGAAGGGGATGAGCCGGAGAAAGTTCAATTTTCTGATGACAGATTGTTGCCAGAACACATCCAACCTGGAAACCTTGATTGAGCCGAAGCACACTTCTGTTGAGATTTTGTTTGCTAAACTAAAGACTGCAAACTAGGAACTTTTTCATGAAGAATAACATTAGATAGCAAGTAGTTCCAGAAGTTGAGTGAGGTGGGCCAAATTTGATATCGATTGTGGAATGCTTCCAATGAAGCCATTACTTGAAAGTTGAAACGTGAGATTTACCATTTTGAGAAGGCAATGATTCTGAGAAATTATCGATAAAAGCCTTTCAAGATTCCATGGTTAAGAAATTTGATGGGAAAGAACCTGATGGCATTCCCACCCAAGGCTAAGGGTCTATATCGCCGATAGGTAACTGAGAGTTGGGAGGGATTGAGCTCTGGATTCCCATTCCAGAGAGCAATAACTCGTACAGCCATCACCACTACATGTCACTCCTGTCCTGTCTAACTATTGCATGGCAGGTAACTGTTAGCAATTCCATCTATGTAGGAGGTTGGATGGGGAATGAGAGAATCCTTGTGTATGAACAATGACCTTGGGCCTGAATCATCCTTGTGATTTTTGATTCTAGCCTGCTATCAGAAACCACGCAATTTCGTCTATTCGCATAGACAAAAGAATCGCCTAATTTTTACATATGATCATGACGGAGACAGAATCTAGCTTTAATCAGTTGATGAGAGACCCACAAAGCTGTTCCCCATCTGCATGTATTCCCAAAATCTCCCTTCTCTACTACAGCCATACATGACTCGATCGAATTTTCTGCAAACTCTCCAAACCATCTTAAGAGCAATGGCGCATCTTGTATCCCAGCTCATAATCTGTCAGGCTGTACTTTATTCGTGTTATCGACTACCGAACCAGAATCAAAATTACACAGCAGCACAAGTGGCACCTGCAAGGCAAGGGGAAAAAATGTTCAACTTCCTGAAGGCTGCATTGCAGGTAATTTCAGGTGGGAGCATGCTTCAGTTCTTTTTTTGTGAGGGAAAGGAGACCTGACGACCAAGATGAGCAGCAAAAATTCCCTTCACCTACGTGTTTGACATCAAGCCCAATAAACCAGGATCCAGCACTTACGTCGTCATGTGCGTACGTGCGAAGAAAAACTCAGCACGCCCGACATGACAATGCTAAGAAATCCAAGCATGATGCAACATACTTTAGTGATACAACTGAGAAGAAAAGAATTTACCCATTCATCGATAGAAATTTAGCTAAAGCATGCGATATGACATACAACTCACCTGAAGCATGGCGAAAATACCGGAAGAATGCAGGCAAATGATTCTGTCAGAAAGGTAACAACTTACAGGACATAAACCTTAAGAAGACCTAGAGAGTATCCTGTCATTAGTTGCTATGCTTTTAGTACAAGTAATTTGTACTTATCAAATATACACCAAATAAAGCGATCACAGAAAAGTATTGGACATCGGTTAAGAACCTACGATTTCTTATCACCGAACTTCCACCAATCTGGTTCGTACCACTTGTGACTCCTGCCAAAAAAGACCAGATAATTATACGGAATGTAAAGCAGAATGCATATTGTCTTCTAATGGATTTGAATTATTTTAATTGTCATGGGAGGCTAACTGTTCAGAGAGTAAAACAACGCGATCACCCATCATAACATATTAAATATAGAAGAGAAAACAGATATAAACCAGAAGCAGATATCACAATAGCAAGAAGAACAGTCCAAGTGTGCTTAGATACCTTCCAGTAACGAAACATGCAACTATGCCTTTCTCATTCCCCATTTTCCTCAATGTTGCACCTGAAAACAATGAAGAGAAAATTGACATCTGAATAGAGTACATGACTTTCGTTCTTACAGTTCCAGGCACCACTTTAGTTGCTTGAGAGTTTGTATTACATAATGACTAGACAAACTATCGGTTTAGCAGTTATACTGCCTCCTAGAGATCTGAAACACATTACATGTGGATGACAGGACATGCGAATTCAACAATCTTTGATATGTCCATACTAACAAATGGATTACTTTTCAAGATTTTACCAGCTTACACAATTTTAGTACATAAAATACCCTTCATCCAGGAAACCGGATGATGCCCTTATGTTTCAACCTAAAGCAGCAGAAAAAAAAAATCAATGAACCAGGAAAATGAAACAGTGAGATCACAGAAAAGCCTACCAGTTCCCATCCAAGCCTTGCGGACAGCATTCCTATTGTTTCTATGACCAAATGTTGCGAGTATCCCTGTCACTGCTAGATGCCTTTTCTTTGGACTATTCTCATCCTTCTCTGTCATTATGCTTGAAGCGAAACCTTCTTGTTTACCTGCTGCTAATTCCATCTCAAGAGCTGATGATTTCTTCCGTTGCTCCCTGAAAAGATGCCATCACACCTATTAAGAAACGATAAAGCAGATCCAGATTGTTAAAATCTATGCTTAAGAATGATAATAAGATTACCTGCATGCTATTACTCTCAATGTATCATCCACTGATATAGCAGATTGACCCTAACATAAAAAATTCAGCATTCAGTTGGCCATCTTTCTGAAAGCAGCCCGGCCATACATAATAACCCAGCAAAGCAGCAACTACGGAACATAATCCCTTAGAACTAAACCAGCAAAGAAGACCTGCCAGCAACATAAATTGCAGAGAAAGTCGCAAACATTGCAAACAACAACATTGATAATCTTGATCTAGACAGTACAGTAGTAGATACTATACTATTCAATCCTTTACTTCTACTGCTGTGCATCATTTTTCTTTAACTCTTTGATTTCGGTTAGAGCAGAGCATCTAGCAACATCACTGAATCTTCAAGTTCCGCTTGAAATATTCAACTAAAGCACCTAACTTTACCCCATTTATGCTTTAATTAATCAAATCCCAGTTCTTGATTTGGATCATCAGATGACGTAGTGTTGAGAATTTATGTAAAGTGAAGGAAGAAGTGGGTAGAGCGTAGTTCTTGGGTTGGTCTATCTCAATTCAGCGGAAAAAGTAATCACATGCTTCTCTTCTTTCTTGCCGTGGAGCCAGACCTCTCTTTTCCCCTCGATTGTTCAATTTCTGTCATCATTTTTGCACAAAAATGTAATGGAACAAAACAGTATTCTGATCCAAAAAGGAAATACAGCATCAGACTTGCTAAGAAATAGTTGCTCAATTTCCATCTTGCAGGATTTAAAATATTATTTTTTAAATATTTTTGAATTTTTTTTAATAATTTGGCATTTTTGAAAATTCCTCTAAATTACACCTGTCATGGGCTATATCGTGCCCGTTCCGTTGGGCCTATTGTTCTAAGCAAGAATGAAAAGAAATCTGGCCAATTATATTCTGCCACATCTTAGCTCTAACGAAATTTCCTAGTATCGGTAACATGTAAACTCTTCTCCAGTTCTAAATCCATGCTCAAAGCGCGGGAAGATTTTCATCTCCCTTCCCGCCACAAATAAAAGCCCCTAATTTCACCAGCTTACCTTCAGATCTGATATTCATTACTACGCCTTTATTCTCCATATTTCTTTCGAAAAAACTGACTCGATCTGGAAATGCAAGAATTATCAGCTATCTGTGCAGGTCTTGGCGACCTAGAGGAAGAAAACGGCAAATGCGTTGGTTATACCAAAAGCGAGAATTGCCTAGGTAAAGTTTTCAGATATAGCGAGTTTCTAATTAATAATCTGTTTGTTTGAATTTCAGGAAATTATAACATGCGTTAATATGTGAACAGAAAATTTAAAGGATTTGCTTAGATGTTTAAGGCGTGATGATCCTGAAACGCGAGATGTATTTAAGCAAGTTTGTAAATGGAAAATCGTTTCCAAGGATTTGATCCCGATTATTCAATACTTTCAAGGGGATCGCAACTTAGTCTTAAATGCCGGTGATTACTCGAAGCTTTGTTTCTGTTTTCTTGTTTAGAATTTTTGATTAATGGATTGGATTCTGATAATTTTTGTTAAATTCTCACACTTTCAGTGAAGGTTTTGGTGTTTCTTACAATGCCAATAGAGCCCTCTTCTAATGATATAATTCAGCAGGCAGAGTATCTTTGGAATTTGAAGACTGCAATAACTTATAGTGACGCTGTTGGAGTAATTGTTTCCTTGCTTGAAGATCCACTTGAACATTTGGAGCGGTAATGAAGATTGATTTATATAATCTTGCAGTTATTAGTTGCAGTTGCATCCTTTAGTTTCATGTGCGTTGGTTTTAATTTGCTTTTAAATTCGATTAGTAACTCATTATTTTTCCCCAGTGAAGTATTCTCGGAGGATGACTGGAAATTGGTGCAGCTGGTGCTGACGCTGTTTAGAAACTTTCTTGCTATACAAGACTTTTCCTTGCTACAGAAAGTTGGGGTCTCTCCTAATCAACTTTTATCTTTAAGAGATAGGTTTTTGGAACTTATGTTCCATGAGAATGTGATGGACCTTATTATCATTATAACTCAGCATGTTTGTAGTTCTGGCTATCTTCGTCAAGACAGCTTACTTTTGTTAGAGGTTTACCATTACGTTTTCACGGGTCATGATCCAGAGTTGATTGCTAATGCACGGATAACGAATTCCAAGGTTGGCGCTTTTATTTTTATGCTTTTTATTCATCATCTTTTGGAACAAGTTCAGGATTCTTGGTTATTTCGATGAAAATTGGTAAATGGGAATGTTCAAAGTAGCTTGAGTTGAAGCTTTCATTGATTCGTAAATTTGATATCAATTTGGGAAGGTGGGTGGTGATGCGAAAACTTCTCTTGATAGTCTCAAGTCCATAATGGAAGCTGAAGAAGAGAAAAGAAAGCTTTCCAGGCAACGGAATATGGGACGTCATTCTCAATTTAGTGGAACATTTACGCGGCTTACAATTGTACGTGGTTTCAGTATCATTGATGCTTTTCTGAGGTTCAATACTATATTCCCTCACATTAGTGGTTGTTTGCTACAGGATGGTTCTAAAGCAGTGTACCAAGGAAACCCTAGTTCTGCTTCTCAAAATGTCCCAATTAAACCTCATAAAACACAAAGGAGCTCAACCAAAAGGATTGTGTGGGACAATAGAAGATTACCTTCGGTAAAGGATGACATTTTGGTTTTGCTGCATGATTTCCTGAAGCAGTTTTTATCTGGGAGTTACAACGGTAAATCTATTAAATTTTAAATTCTTGTTATCTCTTTGCTATTTTAGTTTTTTTTTGTAATCAAGACGTAAAAATGTTTCCAGTTCTGATGCAAACAATTTCTGAGGACATTGAAAAGGAGCATCATGCAGTTCAGAACAGTGACATTATCATTTTCTTCAAGGTTGCTCAGTTTGTTACTTCATTTCAATATCACAAGTTTTCAACTTCGAAGGTGAGTCAGGGAGCTGGCTTTCTCTTTGTTTTATTATTCACTGATATGGTTTTCATGGCTATATTTCACCTTCTTTGTTCTTTCAATTTTCGGTAAGATTTGTGTTTATTTTTTGATTTTCCCTTTTTGTTCTTCTTTGTCTTGTCAGCATGTAATGAATGTTAACCTAAACAGATTGTCCTGTTAGTAACTAAGAAATGTGTGTTGTTGAGTTTTGAAGTACATGTTACAAAATATGAAAAAAATTAAAGTAGATTTCGTATGTAGTTCTATATTCGTTGACAATGGCATTGCTGTAGTAATCTTTGTTTGTAAGTCAAGAGTAGCAAAATATTTATGTTAATAGTTTTTATCCAACGTTTTCCAGATTTTGCTTGCAGAGTAATCATATTTTTTGTTTATTTAAGTTTTAATCATTTTCATCCTATGTTTTATATGACTTTGACAATTTGTGATTTTTTCCCTTTAACAGCCACCAAACATGGAAAAGTATGACTTGCACAGCTTCCCTGATGAACATGTTGATAACACATTCTTCAAAGGCGATGTATGTGGACCGATTGCATCATCAATGAATGAATCAATGTTTCTACTGGTTATTTCAAGATGGCGCAATGCTTTTGAAGGTCTTAAACAGACAAATGACTACAAATTTCTATCTGCAGCAGGTTCTCTGATGAGAATTATGGTAAATCATGCTTATTTTTATTCTCTTTCTCTTGCGACAACTTGAGCTTATTTCTACCATTGAAACAATTTACTTGGCTTTAATAAGGCTTTCTGAACCGTAAAGTAAATTTGAACGATTAGAAGTGCCACGTTGCCTGATTCTAACGTGCTGCATCCAGGAAATTTGTTTTTTCGATGCTTAAATCGACACAGACCATACAGTAGTTAAAAGAAAGTGAAAATATTGTGATGTAGGAGAGATGCCGAAACTCCTGAAAATTCTGCCGTTTTTTGTGGTCAATGATCATTTCTGAATTCAAATATGTTTTATATATTATCTCTGGTATATTCCTTGCATCTTTCCGAAGATGTAACCGGAAATGGTACCATGTGAAAAGGGATAATCCATGCTGTTGGTGGTAATAAAGTTGGGATATAGGGGTGTAAACGAGTCCAGTCCAATACAATAGAGTTTTTCTTAGTTCAAGTTTGATTTGTTTACAATGAGTCGAGCTCACGAGATTAAAGGAACTTAATCTAAAGAGCCTAATAAATATAGATTTTAATATATTTTTTTTATTTTTTTATTTAAAAAATAAAAAAATTATTAATAAAAGTATTATATTTCATAAATATTTATAATTTTATATCAATAAATCATTATATATTTAAAATTAAATTTTCTATATAAATTAACGGGTTAGCTTATAAACTTCTTATTCAACTAACTCACAAGTTTAAATGAGTCGAGTATTATCTAGTTTAAGCTTGGCTCATTTATTAAACGAACTTTATTAAATGAACTTAAACAAATTTTTATCGAATTAAATTTTGAATAACTCATAAACGAACCAGTTCGTTTAGGATACACATAGTTTGAGTAGAGTCGAGTAGTTTCTTTTTACAAGGTACAAATTAGCACCTGTAAAGCTTATGGTTTGTGAGCTTTACTTCTGGTAAATAAAACATGTGATTCTGCTAAAATTTCTCCCTCCAGATGTCTTCTTACAATTTTAGAAAAATATATGATGTTAGAAAGGTGCTTGAGATATTGTCTTCTGATTTGTACAGATCCGCATGTTGGATTTGGTGCTCAAGTTATTACCCGAAGGTTCTAGGGAGCCACAAACAGCACGGATACTGCTTTACAAGTTATTCTATGATCAAACTGACCAAGGAATGACTCAGTTCCTCTTGAGCCTGATAAAATCATTTGACACTCACAAACAACCAAAAAGGTTTTTCCTATCTTTAACTTGGTCTATGGCATGTTTCTTTCGCATTTTATTCCAATTTTGCCTCGAGTTTGGAACTGTTTATATATAGGGGTATGGAAAATTAGAAAAACGTGGAGTGATGGAATCATCTAAAATTTGCATTGCTTTTGTCATAACATTTCTCATTATTTTGCAGTATATGTTGATATTAGTTGAAGTTTATCCAGTCGGTCTTCTGGGTCATATTCATCGTTCTTCTTGTCAGTGATCTTGCAGATTTGGTGGAAATGATTCATGTAATTGTAAGATTGATGGAAAATCTTCAAACACGTGGCGCATTAAGGGTAAGTCAGATCATTCCTAGTTCTGTACAAGATAGTATTATATCTAGATTCGTCAATGCGTTATGCAGATGAAAAGTGGTACTCTGAGGAGAATCCCGTAAGAAATGAATTTTTTTATGCTACCTGTCGGGAAATATTGTAGATGCATGTAACTTAATATTAAAAGCATAATTTGTTCTGCTTTTTTTTTTTTAAAAAAAATAAAGATTATTAGGGATCGTTATCTCATGCCACATCATTTTTATACTCATTTTAAATTCTGTCCCAAAAATTTCTATTAATTGCATCAACTGATAGTACTATTACAATTTTTTTTTTATCTCTTGCGTTTTCTCGTATTTAAATGTGATATTGGGCTACTATTTGACATTTTTTCTGATGATTGATCTATGGCAACTCTCTTTTCCCTTGCAAGCTTATGCATAGAGCATCTTGCTTGAATCCTGGGTAAACAGATTCTTACAAAATGTTATATGTTCTCTGTATTGGAATACCTGTTCGTATGCTATTTGTCTCTCTTAGGTGTTTAGTCCATTTCCGTTTCATCATACCTTTTTAGTTATGTAAAATCAAGAATGTTTGGCCTTTTAGTTTAGAAGAACCTTTCCAATATAGTTATTAAAAGTGAAACTATTGTTCCATCCTTCAGGTTTCCAAGAAACCGAGGAAGGTTAGAAAGAAGAAAGCACAGGGAAACAAGAAGGAAAATGAACCGTCTGTGGATGTAGCAACTACTGTAAATCAGACTCAGCCTTCAAAACCCGAACAATCAATTGATTTAAGCATTTCAGAAAAGAAAAGCCAAGAGAAATTAACTTCTGATAATGTGGAAAATAATGATAATGCCGATCAAGAAAATGTAGACAATATAGAAGATTCTGTTCAACTTGATGAGCCTGAGATATCTGCACAAGAGATGGGAAATCTTGGCTCAAATCTGCCTCCAAATGACACGAGAAAGATTGATCATATTGATGATGATCTTTTTGGTAGCTCTGAAGAATCTTCTGGCGATGAGCAGGTTGCTGAGACTTTCGAAGTTGACTTTAAAGTCTCAACCTTTATATCAGCTTTTGCAAACCACCACATCATCAGGAATTTGTGTTGGTTGCTTAGCTTCTACAAGAATAATCCCACCAGTACAAATCACTACATTATATGCATGTTGCGAAGGATTACTGATGACCTGGATCTTTCTCCAATGTTGTATCAGGTTGGTATAGAAATTACATTATCATAAAATCATAACATTATTATGGCACATCACTCATGTTATATCATGTTTTGACAAAAACGTTCAGCTGTCACTGTTTACTATATTCTACAAGATCCTGGATGAGCAACAGTCATGTCCGTGCAAGGAATATGCAAATATTGTTGACTTTCTGACACCTTTTATCAGAAGAATGCTACGAAAAATGAAAAATCAACCCCTTTTGTTTGTAGAAGTTCTTTTCTGGAAATCTCGAAGAGAATGCCATTATATCAATGCTGAATATTTACTTCATGAGCTTGGCCATATGAAGAAAAAAGCTAAAAGTTGGGCCAATGATACAGCGGATGGAGAAATCAGTTCATCACAAGAAAAGGGATGGGTTCCCAGAAACATAGCAGATGCTCTGGGTGAGGATGAAGCTGATGTTGTGATCTCTCATGAGCCAAATCAGAAGTGAGATATTTTTACTTTCCCTTTTAGCAAACAATATGTACTTGGTTATAAGCGCTAGTCTATTCATCCTTGGGAAGTTTGTAAACTTTATTTGAGCGGTATCTGGAACTTAGCAGTATGACTTCATGGGAAATGGCATGGTCATCGATGCATTTTAAGTTTTTGATCTGCTAGAAGTGGTTTTTTAGCAGTACCTTTTCTTTTCCAGGCTGAAAGAAAGTTCAGGTGAAGTTCACGAAGACTTGTCATCGAACAGAAATCAAGAAGGGAAAGAAAATTCTGACTGGTATGACGGCGTGGGCAACCCTAAAGATTAATTTTTCTTATTTCCCTTCAATTTTGGATGTGTAAGCTTTTGCTAACCTTACTTCGTAATCCGCTTGTGCAGCGGAGAAGATGCCATGGAACATGCAAATGAAGGAGTTCGAGTTCCTAAAAGAAAAAGAAGACTTGTTCTTACTGACGAGATGCAAACGAGAATAAAAGAGCTCTATGAGAAGTAAGTGTTTACTGTAAGAATTTAACTGAATGAATCACGAGTATTTTCTTGCAAGTTGCATAAATCTGAGTTCGTGTTATATCCACTAATGATGTTTCTCATGACTTTGTATTATGAAGAGTTAATCATGCATATGAAGAGCTAATTATGCTAGCTTGCTTACCACCCATACCCCTCCATTTTTGTAGTTTCTAAAATCTTTCAATTTTTGGATTAATGACATTTCTGCAGGTATCGAGATAATGGAGATTGCATTCGTCTTATTGCTGAATCCCTGGATCCTGCTGGTCATGTTTCAGCTGCACAAGTTTTCACCAAGCTCAAGCAGCTTGGACTAAAAGTATTATCAAAGAAAAGAATGAGAAATGTTGATAAAGAATTTCCTTCTTTTTCTGATCCACTTGGGGAGAAAGGAAAGTCTACAGAAAAACAAGGTGGTCTTGAAAAGTCTATTGATTTTGGAGGAACGTTGCAAAGGTACTGTAGCTTTCGTCTCTTCTTACACGAACAGTTTCAAATGTTTTAAAATTTGCAGGCAAGACAGAAAGTATATATTTGTGCATAATCTACAATGTTAAGATCTGGTGATATGATTTTATTTGTAACTCAGGTTGGTATGTTCATGCCTTATTTTTTTACAGGACTGCAAGGAAAAGAGTGCGGGCCTTTAGCAAAGATCAGGAGGAAATGATTAAAGTTTTATTTGAGCAGTGAGTACTACTTTTATGGCTACATTTGATACAATCCAGGCTAATCCTGTTTAATATTTTCTTGATAACCGAGGAAAAATATCTAGAACAAAACGCCCCGACTCATATCATACCAAATCTACTTTCATCTGAAATTTAAGTAACATAAGTAAATTCTGTCTATGTTTTGTTTTTGTTTAAAAGAGCTTTATTTTATGGAGCTAGAACTCTATGTTAATAGAGATCCTTTCTTTTTTGTTTGTCATGATCAGGTTCAAAGAACATAAAAGATGCAGCTATATGATTGCAAATGCGCTGGCTACTGATAATGCTTTTACAGCCGCACAAATTTCCCGAAAACTTAAGGAACTTGGATTACATATTCCCCGGAAAAGATCTCAGACAAAATTGCATTTAAGAGATGAGGAGCCATATGACTTCTCTGCTGAAGGTCAGGCATCCGATGATGAAACATTGCTATCAATGAGGAAAAGGTATTACATGATTTCAAGCTTTGGGTAGTGGATGTCCTAAAGTGATGATGTCTTGATGTATGCATACTGTTTTGCTATTCTGCACGTTTTTGTGTAACTTGCTTTGGCTTGTTTAGCGAAGTCATTGAGCCCCTCCATAAAAAGTTGCTACTGTAGTATACAATTCCCAAGTAAATTACGAATTCATGGACCGCTGTTTTAATTGGGATATATTCTTAATTGAATTTGGGTGTAGCTTTACAACCGTTATTTTTTTCTACCTACAGCTCTGCTCTCCGTTGGCTTATGCTGACACCTGCTTCAATATGTTTGAAAGTATGCAGTGTTCTTTAATTGCTCGAGTATATGACGTGCTTCTTTAGTCTGTTTTGCCTGGTGGTTTTTTCATGAGCTTACAATGCACTACTCCCTGATTTTTTTTCTCCTTTGTCTCGCTGTTTAGTCATCAATATGTGCTCTGTCGAATGTTGACCTGCTAATTCACTCTAGAAGCATTATATATATATATTAGATATCATGAATGTATGGATAACTGCACTTAAAATTTTTGAAACATTTTGGTAACTCAATAATGTTAGTGCAACTTTAAATTGATTGTTTGTTATTAATGTAGGGATAGACATAAGCATGGTGTTGGATTTGATGATCTGTCCAGAACGGAAGGAGAGTTCTCTGGCGATTCTGATGATGAATTACTAAGCTCTCTTGTCAAGTACCTCTTCTTCTTCTTCTCTGGTTTTCACTGATGATGTATTAACAGGAAAACATAGGATGAATTCTATTATTCAACATAACCTATTGTTTGAATGTTCATTTGCTTCCTATTTGGAAATTGTCAATTTTAATTTTCTTGAGTGGTCTGGTTTACAATAAAGTTTGCTTTGCTGAGTTAGTCTATAAAAGTTATTTCTTCACATTTCCCTGGAGAAAGGGCTTTGGTTTCGGATCCCTATTCGCAATCTGCGATTAATTCTTCCTATTGAAATCAAGCTGAGTTTAAATCAATTTCTATTTGCTTATGAAATTTATTTCATTTTCCAATTTGCAGGAGTAAAAGTAGAGACGGTGATAAATCATTCGAGAAACAGAATATTGAAAAAGAGTCATCAGATGATGAAATTCTAGACTCTGTTCTCGAGTAAGTTTCTTGTCTTTGGTGATGCGCGAATTTTGGATGCTTTACCCTCTACCGTCTGTTCTCTTCTATTTTCTTCAATCTTTTATTGCTCCTGATATTTGTATTATTGTCCTATGTGTTGACCGCAGTAAAAAGAGAAAACTACATTCTAATGCAAAAAGTAGAAGACTCGCAACAGTACTCGATAAGAGGAAAATATCTGAGGAAAACATAAACACCGAAGTTTCTAAAGATATTGAAGAAAGGTATGTGGATAATCTGATTGTTGCTCTGTTTCTTAATGAGTGTTGGAAAATTAGGCATTTAAGAAGAGTGCATGCAGCTTTTATAAAGTAACTTCGATCATCCATTGGAGTTGAGTAACTTGAACATGAAAAGCTTTTATGCATCCAGGGGCAGAGAAGTCCGGCCTACTGCACTGGATGTCGAAGAGATTCGTAAGGACATTATTGGTCAGGAAGATGCTTCAGAATCTGAAGCAAATGGCAGGATGGGTGGAAATCCATCCGTTCTTCCAACAGCCAGTAAAGAGGATGTTTTCCCACAGATAGAAGTGGATGATGGTACACTGATAGATTTGGAGGATGAGGGAGCATTAGACACATCATCAGTGAAAACTCCTGCACTTAGGAGGAAGATGAGGATAGTTATCGATGGGGATGATGATGATGATTAAGATCAAGTATTCTTTCTTTCGGTATGGTGTACTTGGCATCAGTTATTTATCTGTCCGCTGTGCTTGGTTATAAGTCGGCTGCTTTTGGTTGTTTTTTTCCTTTCTTTTCTGGTTGATACCTTTCTACCATGTAAATAGAAAAGGCAGTTGAGCCAACGGAAATCCCCAGTTTGGTGTATCAATGTTCTCTGCATCCCAAATCATTTCCGTTTTCCCAGACAATGATTCAACTCAAAATGTGAAAGTAAATGTAATACCTGATGATGCAAGGATGGGCAATAATTTACAAGTACACCAGGCGAGGAGTGCATATCCATTTAACCCACATCGGGGACAGGTTCAGACAGACGCATGGCCAACGCCTTCCAAGCTGCTTTTGAACCTTCCACACTGTTGCTAGTTGATGGAGAAGTAATGTATCTAAGCATCAGAACTAAGACATGAGGAGCTCAACCTCAAGCCACGTCAAGACATGTGAGATGATCATCTTCTTCTCTATTTTATTTTGTGAGAAGGTTCATTCACGCACAATACTAGCTTATAATTTAATTATCAATACCTTTCCACTATCATACAATTCAATAAATGACAAATTATTAATTATCATTTTTAATAAAAAATTTTAAAAATTATGTAAATGGCTTCTGACTTTTTGTTGTTTTTAATCAAAATTAATTTTACAATTTTTAAAATAACCCTTTTAAAAATATATATCGAACAAAATTATTAAAATTATTTTTTTCCTTAACTTCTTCTCTTCCTCACTTTTCTTTTCTTTATCCTTTTATGTCTTCTCCTTCATCCTCCTCATGTTTCTTTTATTTCTTCTTTTTCATCTTTTTTTTTTAAACCATGGGAAATATATATTATATATAACATAAATTCATTTATTTATTAATATATATTTTATCATATAATATATATTCATATTCAATATATCATACATGTATATAATACACATGTTTACATATATCGATAACAACAAAATACGATAATCAGTAATTAAAAAGATTAAGATAGAAGAAGGATTTTTTTTATTGACGGTGTGATTTTTATTATTTTTATGGAATTAAGATCCAATTTGAAAAAGAAAATTAGAAACACAAATAAATAGAAAGAAGAAAAACAGAAAGAAATAAATGAATGACTTGTAGATTTTTATAATTAATAAAAAAAAAGAAAATAAAAGTAAACGTTATTTAAAAATGACTTTAAAAGTGATAAATAGTGCAATTATACAGACGAAGAAAATAAACAAGGGGCCCTTGTTAAAAAGTAGTCTTGTTTGTAAAGGAAAAGAAAAAAGATAAAAAAAAATGACAGGTAATGCAAATACAAACCATAACTAATACAACTCCCTCTTATACCTTCTGGGAGAAATAAGTTGCTTCAATACCCCCATGCTCCAGTTTTATTCTTGAACCTTACCCTAATAACCCTAGAAAAAAGTCCCTGAAGTTGTGGCATTGTCAAGATATGGACGTAACTCGAACGGAGTTATCAGCAGAGCCGGTCAAGAACACAGGTAAAGTTGGGTGCCAATCCACAGTCGTTATAGCTGCACTGTGCGGGAGAGTTCTCAAACCATTTGTATATCCTCGAACCTGATACAAAGTTAATTGAGCTTGATTTTTAGTTCTCAGGAGACTTCTTTCCATCGCATTAGATGAGCTGATTTAGCTACATATTTAAATATCCCACCAGCATGTCTAGTTAGGTAACAAATCAGTAGTAGTACTTTGATCCAATAATCAGATTTTGTTTTACTTTATTTTCTCAGAACTGAAGGGTCGGACAGCTGTTGCAGAATGAATAAAACCTAATCATGATGAAAAAGAAAGGGGTTAACCTGATATATGGGTGCTCTTACTGTGCCCGACGTTACAAGTAGCCTCCTCCCATTTGCATCCAACGCCATTTCATGTCTACAATGTTTCGAGGTTTCAGGGTCACAAAACCTACAGAATCGAATTGGCTTTGAGAATCTTTATAACTTGGGCAAAAAGCACTAACAGTCAGCTATGCCATGTTTAAGTCCGAAAACAAACACGGTACATGCAACGACAGGATACAATGTGCCTGTGGCTAGAAAAGCAGAAGTACCTGCTACAACCCCTTGACCAAAGGACGTGACCCTGGTTTTGCAAGCTCCATTCAAAAATCTGACACCACCGAAATTATCAGGTTATGTAATTTGGAAAAGATGACAACATATGCAGTTAACCATATTTAACTTATGGTTATTCAAAGAATACTTTTAAATTGAATATACATAAAATATTAAGCAAAACTTTAAATCAGAAGTGATAAACAAGAGCATATGTACCTTCCCATCTGATCCCAAGCTGAAAATGCTAGTCTCATCCGGCCCAAAAAGAACAGAATTTATAGCAGAATCATGTGCGGGCCACCCAGTGATTTGTAGACATGCAGACATGTCTTGCGCTAGTTAAGGATAAAAATGCATGCATATTGGCATGTATATATGTACATTAAATAATGATACAAATAAAATGAACTGTTTCAGTAGTGGCATTGGCCTCAATCCAACTGTATTCAGTGCAAATATCGTGAACTTTTAGAAAGTATTTAGTAAAATGGTTTAAAACAAAACACCAAATGAAAACTAAAACTTGATAAATAATACATTTAAGTAAATAAACATATAAAACTGCTGTCTTAACTAAAAGTATCAAAATATATCATATAGAGATAAATTACCAATATATTCTGTTTGTGGTCCTAAACATTGTTGTGTATCATCAATCCATTTTTTTTCTTTTCCATTTAAGGTTAGAATTTATAGGTCAAATTCATAATATGGAACTAATTAGATGAAAAAACGAGAAAAAAATAAATCAAGCACCAAGATTATACAAGGATACCAAACATGTGGATCATTCCATCAGTTGCAGAAGCTGCTAAAATCTTCCCATTGTGATTAAAGCATAAGGAAGTAATTGCTGGTGGATCTTGACCAAGAGGAAGAACTGTCTTCATAAAATTTGAGAATCATTAAGGAGTAAATCGATGATATTTTATACCACTAAGTTAAAATAGACAAGGTTACAAGCACATACCATGGCCCTCCATGTCTTCATGTTCCACACCGTTAAAGAAGCATACCCCAAACTGTCGAGATAACTTGAGCCAGGCCTGCAAACATAGGAAGTGCCTAGTAATCTCTAGCACCATATATGTATCATGGAGAAAAAGCAAGTGTGGGGGACCAATAGGACACATTAGAACAACTTAACTTCAAATACAAAAATGCTGAAATGCTGAAATGCCAAAATAGCACCCATTTATCTTCCAAGTATCCGCTTTCTTATCAATGGGAAGAGCTTAATCAAATCAAGCTCATTCCCTGTCTAACATGTCATTTTTGGTGGAGAATAGTAAATGCATGAAATAAGTCAATTCACTTCCATTTGGCAATAACAAGTTCAAAAAATTACCTTCTGGATGCTGCTGCGGAAACAAAAACTGGTTCAACAGGGCTGCACTTTATATCCAGAACACTACATAGAACGATAATAGTTGAAGCCAAGCACACAAAAAAGGACAGTACAATTATAAACATAAATTTTCAGGTTAAGTACTTGGGAAATGCTTCACTTGTATTGAGATCACAAACAACTCGCTTTGCATCAACATTCCATGCTTTAATACCACCATCAGCAGTGCCTATGAGAAGCTTTTCTCACATAAAAGTGCAGAATTTAACAGAGTAAATTACTTATTCCATGTGGTTGAATGAGGTTCTACGGGAAAAAATATTTTTTAATTAAAAAATACATACCAAGCGGTCAGATTTACATTCCCAATCAAGAGATGTAATCTCTGCTCCACAGTATATGGTTGCATTTCTAGATGTTGGAGCTGATGAGTCATACGTCCATATCCTGTCATTCAAAAACTAATAAAATAAGGAGAGGCTAATTTGGAAATCAGCAAGCAACCAAGCATTTGAAAACAGCTAAGCTGGCTAAACCAAGTCATATTTCACCCATTTTCACAACAAATACCTGACTGTTCCGTCAACAGAAGCACTAGCTATATTGTTCCCAGATGCAGAAAAACGGCATCGACTTATTGGACTTGTATGGCCTAAAAATGTTTCCTAAGAAGAGCATGATATGTGATGGTTATGAGACCAATATAAAAATGAAAGCAACTAACGAACGGAATACATGACTGTGAGATCATATAATCAAATCTTCTATTCACGAGCAATTTTACCTGGAAGTCTACCTTCACTTCAGGGAATTCTTCTTCAGCCAATGCTTCCCTGCTGTCTTCTGCAAGACAAGATTCAAGTTAATTAACTAGCAGGCTAACATATTCAACTTCAGGAAAAACTTAAGAAACTCAGCTATTCATAAATGAAGGAGATGTTATACAGATTTGAAATCTACCATTGTAAGGGTCACCCTGGACTATTTCACAGGTATCACTAGTATCATCTTCAGTATCGACTCTAGTTATACAACTTGAATCATTCCCAGCTCTGGAGGTGCCAGACTGTAATAAATCTTTGGCAGGCCCTTTTATACCCCTTTCTTCAGCTCGCTCTACTTCACCCGTGCTTTGGGGAGTAGAAACTTCCACAGACATTATAGTATTATTCTCAGTTGATGGAGTTGAATTGCTGGTTTGTCCCACATGAATACCAGGAATAAATAGAGCACTGCTAGCATTACTGAATCAAAGAAAATCATAAGTGTAAATCTCATGATTATGGAAGTACAGTACAAGGGCACACAAAGAGAATTAGATCCTTCCTACCTACTCAGCCGATGTAGCTGAGCCTCTTTCTCCTCCATTAAAGCTTGAAGCTGTGATAACTTGAGATTAAGTTGTTTGATATCCTTTTTGAGATGGTTAATTGTCTTCTTTTCTGAACTGATCTTCAACAAGGCAGGGATGCGTGATTTAGTTAAGGACATGGTTCATCAAGAATTGATTGGCAACATCACTTCATTATAAAAGAGAAAAAGAAAACACTAAACAAATGCCTTCAAGTGGAAAGATATCAGCAGAAAAATAAATTACACGAATATCTACCAGCAACCATCTAAAAAGGATATGAGTACCATTAAAGATCTCACTGAAGAAGTTCCTAACAGAAAGGCGCAATGCTTCGTACCATTCTTTCGAGAAATAAACACGAAATTGAGGATCCAAGCTAGGGTTTTTCAAGTATGGAAGAGCTATAACAAATAAAATAAACCAACAAAATCAATATCATAGCTAGAAAGAAGAGGAGAGGCCGAACTAAAGAGGGAAAAGTAGAAAGAAAACCAACCAAACCAAGGAGTCCAATCAGCATTCTTATGAAAAAAATCATGACCGTTACTTCCAAAAAAATCAACGACTCTATCTCTCCTTCCTGATTGAATCGCATGAACAATGTAATAACGTAGGATAGAAACTTCCAACTTAGACAGAGTGGAAAGAAGATAATTCTCCGATAAGGAAGAAGAAGAGAGACATTGCTTGAAGAAATTAAGAAGAGAAACCAATTTTTCAGCTTGAAATTTAGGAATGTAAATAGAAAAGATCAAGTCCAACAATTTATCAACTTGAAACCCTTTACCAATATCCGTGGATAATTCAGTCTCGAAGGACTGTAGAGTGTTTGTAAAACCTCTAAATACTAGAAATTCCCTCACTAATTCCTCTGCGTACATCATATTCTCCATTACTAACAGATTAAAAAACAACCAAATAGAGATTGCAATGTGTGCTGAGCTGATTTAGGGTTTAATCGGGACTATCTAAAAGGGAAAGGAAAGAGATTAGAAGGGAAATGGTGAAATTGAATCCAGTCTTGGGAGCAACCAATCGATCGATCAGTTGGTTTTTGTCTGTCAGCTGTGGCGGTTCTTTCCTTCCTTTTTTTTTTTTATTATTTACGGTCCGTTGCTAAGTTACGCTGGCAGCGTTGCCGGCGGTCCAGCTGGATAATCGACGGCACCAAACGGGCCTATCCAGTTACTCTATTGGG
The DNA here is from genome assembly GCA_948192965.1 of Dalechampia spathulata. Taxonomy (NCBI): domain Eukaryota; kingdom Viridiplantae; phylum Streptophyta; class Magnoliopsida; order Malpighiales; family Euphorbiaceae; genus Dalechampia; species Dalechampia spathulata. Next base: position 45,150 of record CANYBF010170422.1, read on the forward strand.
TGGTTTCGTCCCTCACTGAACCCTAGAAGCCCAATCAACATCTAAACTGTAGGGCTGTTTTCTAAGAGATTTTTTTAAGAAGCTTTTTTTAAAAGGTTAAAAATTACAAAAATATGCAAATTTATGTTTTTATAAAAATATAAAAATCAAAAAACCTGATATAATAAAAAATATGATATTGAATATTTGAATATATATATTTTAAATATTTAATATTAAAATTCTGTTAGACCTTAGGTTTTAATGGTTTTGATGTACGAGTCACGTGTGAGTCAATTTAAGTTATTTATAATTTTTCATAATGTTTTATGGGTTGGTATGGGCGTATCAAATGTTATTATTGAGTGGTATGGTCATACGGCTGACCGTACCTAGTGAGTACTGGTTTATAGAGTTTGATACGAATGTATCATTGGGTGGTACGACCGTACACGAACTCTTAAGAAAATGGTTTATCAAGAAATCTGTTTTGATATGGGCGTACCATTGATGGTACGGCCGTACGCGAACTCACAGGAAAATGGTTTTGTCAAAAATTTAGTTTGATACGGGCGTACCAAGTGATGGTACGACCGTACCACATTTCTCTCTCTTTTTCTAACGAATATATTTGAATCCGTACGGGCGTACGTGACTTATAAAACAGACTTTTAAGTTTTTCAAACGGTTAGTTTTTGTAAAAACTTTCATTACTTTGAATTCTAACGTGCAAAAGATTTCAGAGTATATTTTCCTTGAAATTATTCATCAATTTCAAATAAGTTTGAGCTTGTACTCCTCATTACTTTCTTGTTTGTATTCTTACAACCTAGAGATTAGGTTTTATTATTTGTTAGATTGGTGTGTGATTAATTATTAGGGATTAATTTGTAATTGAGTAGTCTGTGAGAACTGATATTGTAAAGGTTTGAGTGTAATCCTTAAAAGCACTGAGGTATTAGATTCATTTGGAAATCCATTTATAATTGATTGATTTTAGTGAAATCGTGAGGCTTAGGAGAAAGTGGACGTAGGCAAGAGTTTGGCCGAACTACTCTAAAATCACACGTGTTGCCAATAGTAGAAGGAATTTCAAATTCTAATATATCTATCTTTTAATATTAATTTAAATATTTTTTATAATGATATATTTTTATAAGAAAAATATATGTATTATATATAAATTGAAAAATAAAAGATAATATTTTGAAAATAAATAAATTAAAAGAAATTTTGACAAAATATTTTTATAATTAAATTTGGTATTCATGTAAATATTTTGCCAACTCTCGTAATTTTGTAATTAACCCTAAGCTATAATATCAATTTAGAGGGATATATATACATAACTATAGATGGATTTATTTTTATTTTAAAATAATATTTCAGGATTATAAAGATCTTGTAGAAATATAAATTTATTTTTTAAAAATAATAATTTTTAATGTAAATTTATATTATATTTTCTATAAATTTTCTTAATTTTTAATTTTCATTTCTTACATGATAAAAGTTATTCTAAATTATTAAAAAAAACTTATAATAAAACTAAATTTATTAATTTAAACTAAAATTATAAAAATATTAATTAATCAAACTATTATATAGTTAATAATTGACATCAATATATACAAAAAAAATAATTAATCAATATATTTAATAAAATTTAAAACAAAAAGTTAATTTGATCATGAGAACATACACTAAAACGATTATTTCCTCAATTTAATTTGAAAAATTAAAAAAAAACAATTTTAAAAAATCCAAAAACATGATCACAACTTATAATAAATTTAACAGTTAAATCCTAATATTTAGGTTTTATTTGGTTAAAAATATGCATATACATAATATGATAATAATGATTATATTATATATTTGATTATTTTAATTTGTTACATAATATTAATATTAATATAGTATTGTATAACTAAGTAATTATTAATATATCATAAAAAAGATTAATAAATATATTTTAAACATAATATATTTTTTATTTTTTATTGATAATTTATTTAAGCATGCAAGCGCATCCGCTATAAATACAGTACATGAAATTACAACACATCTAATGAGACATTGATGTTTGATGTGTGGACATTAAGTTTTTATATTTAGGGGTTATTTTTTAAAATTAAAAAATATATTTATAATTATTTTAAATTTGTTGAGAAATTATTATTATTTTTTAAAAAAAATCACATATTAATTTAAACTGTATTTCTAAACTTTGCATTAAGTTTGGATACATGATAGTTAATATGATATCATCCGTTTGAATTTCAAAATCGAGTAATCTAATAATATAATTTATTATTAATAAAAAGGGTAGTTGTAGTATTATTTAATACATGTAATATTACAACATACAGAGGAACTTCAAAATGCTATGAATCCACCTTTCATCTCCTTCAACCCACACTCTGCCTTCAACTTACATTCAAGATTAACATCTTTGTTGACATTTTTCAACACAGATGCTAATCTTCACTACAGGTTGAAGGTGAATTGGGGTCACTATCTGGTGGTTATTTGGCTTCATTTGCAGGCTTTGTTTCTTATCCTGTCTCTAGCCTCTTCCAATTCTGGAAATTAATTACTTCGAAGAAGAAACGAAAGAAGACCAAGAAACATGGGTTGGAAATCACAGCTACTGCTAAATGGACAATGGCTACCCATTCCCGCCCAATCCGGCTGCCATTCCTGAACTTTCAGGGGCATGAAAACGTGCGGCAAGCAAATAACATGATTGCTTCAAACGCAACTAAACTTGCAGTTACAATACAAATATAAATTTTACGTTTCAGAAGCTGAACTTCGTCAGGCTTGAGCAACATCTCACGTTGTGATTGTACCCTTTGTTTATCGGTAATCACCGAATCCCCAATCTGTATTTTATGTTGAGCTTCGTGAATTTGCAAGTGGATCAATTGCTGCTCTACGTAATTCAAGTCCAGATGGTAATTGGTGCGGTAAAACATACTCGCAGATTCCAAGAACGCCATCAAGAATATCAAAGAAGTAATCAAGGAGATGAAGAAGGGTACCCACCAATTCTGGCATTTTTGGGGAGACGGAGAAGAAGATTGGTGGGTAATGGAGTTCAAGATGAGGGCTTGAAGAATAACAAATGAAATCGTAAAATTCTGAGCTTTGGTTTCATGGTAGTTGACCCGTTTTTCTTGCTTACGGTTTATGACACTCAGCTCCTTTAAATCGATTTCAAGCTCTTCGATTCCCATGGTTACTGGAAAATGATAACTTTATTGCAGTCACTAGTGCGTCTTCCACCGTATGCAATCATGTTTTTATATAGCAGAAGAATCTTCAGCTTCTCCTACCACCGAAGCTAGCACGAACTTCATAGTCCACTTCCTCCTTCCTGCCATTGTTTCGTCTTATTGTTACGCATGTTTTGACGTTAATAATAATTAGCATGTCATTTTCATCTATATAAATATAGAAAACATGAAATTCAGTGATACGGAAATTTTAATAATATATAAAATTAAGAATAAGTGATTTTAAAGGTAAATTACTTATAATGATTATATTTTAAATTATCATATAATTTTATTAATTTATAATCATATTTATTTAAATATGATTTCTCATAATTTAATATTCAAAATTAAAAGTTGGATTTTACTAGTTTAATTAATTAAAAATATTAAAATCGAGATATATTGGATCATAATATTCAAATATTAAAGTTAAATATAGCTAGTAATTGTGATGATTATAAATAATAAAAAAATAAAAACATTAATAATGATGATATTGATATTAACAAATAGAAAATTTTATCCTTTAATCAAACATTTTAAATTAAAAATATATATTTCATCCATTAATATTTTACTCATTATTTGGTTTAGAAATTTATTTTAATTTTAAAATAATTGTTCATCTAACATATCAACTAAAATATGTATTTTATTTTATTATTAATTTTATTGAATAAATATTTATTACTCATTTATATTAACAAATAATCACAAAAAATGATTCTATGAATTTTTACATTGTCAAATAAGTTAATGAGAACGCGCAAAACGAGTTGACGAGTCAAAAAAAAAAAAAGAATCGTTTACTCGAGGATGTTCCAGGAAAATACATGTTACCTGTTCCGCTTGGAACTTCAACTGGCGCACGTGCGTGCATACGTGTATACACATGTAAAGAATTTCAATTAACCCTGTAGATATCAACATTCAAATTTTATTTATTATAAAAGGAACCTCATGAAATATATTTAATTTTATTTATTAAAATTACGAAATTCATTATAACTAAATTATTCAATTTTATACGATTTAAAAACGAATTTCGTAATGATTTTTTTCAAATATATTCAAAATGATAAAAATTTTATAAAAAATATCATATTTTTTGAAAATTTATGATTTTTAAAAAATATTTACAAAAATTTATTATAAGTTTAAATTAAAAAAATTGTTATTAAAAATAAATAATTTAAGGGCATAGTAAAATGGGCTAGAAATTGATATTGGGCTTGACATGAAAGGCTCAAACAGTGGCCTGAAAATGCATACCGGAAGGAGCCATCCATGAATAATTAACAATGGGCTAACCTTCCAGTGAGAAGAGGGGGCGGGGGCGACGTCGTTTTCAAAGTTCGGCCATTGTTAGGGCAAGAATGGTCATTGTCCATTTCATTCCCCGACATACCTTAGGAGCCCTTGTCTGCCTTTCGTTTTTTGGTTGTATTCGGACAATAATCACTACGTTTATTTCTGTTTTTTTTTTTTTAAGAAAACAAAAATGAAATGGACATTACTTTGAGCATTTAATTGATTTTCAGAAGAATCAAAATCATGGGCAAGGGAGGATGTGAAAGCCTGAAAATCCTACACCAAGAAAACTCCGATGATATTTATCATGGTATATTTAACTAATCTAGGGACCAATTTATGCTCCGTGTCTCTTCTGTTCTTTCGGTCAATCATAAAATATCATACCTTTCTTTTTCTTATCTTTTCATTCTAATTATTTTCATTAGAGTTATTTAAATTTCTGTCTAATATGTCATAAAAGAATAGAAAAAAACATTTACGTATCAATTCTGTTATTTTCATTACGTAAGAACTACAAGATTTATCAAAAAAAAATTTCATCCTGTAAGAACTATTAAATCATCTCAGGATGTCGAAACTATTTATTAATATTTTTTTATTTTTTAAATGAAATTATTTATAATTTATTTTATAATTTATATTCATTACTTTCATTTAATAATATATTAAAAAATTTAACTAAATTTTATTTAATTACAAAAGAAATAAAGTTAAACAAAACTGTGCTATTTTTAAAGTAGTGGGGGTATGGGATGACTCTTAGAAACATGTTATCTTTTTATAAAAATAGAATGTTATATAGAGAGATTATTTGTTTTTGTTTATTTAGTTTTAAAAAGAAGTGATATTATATTATTTTCAAGCATATGAAATTGAATTTGAAAAGAACTCCTTTCGGGAATGACACTGAGATTCTAAATTATATATATATATGTATTATAGAAATGATTTATAAACAATATATGGAATAATTAATAAAAATGTGATGCAACGCGACAGAATGAGTGGCTGTGGGGGACGCACATTTCTGTCTCTTTCCCTCAATATTTCCTTTTCTGATTCAAATACTCACATTCTCGTGGATTTTTGCCAGGCAGCCACACACCCCATTCTTCCAATATATCTGTGGTTCTGGTATGTATATGTGTGTGTATATATATATATGTTTGTGTGCTTTTTGAAATATATTTGATACGTGGTGGACGACCATTGCTCATACCTCTTCTTCTACATCTCTTTCTTTACAGTTTGAGTCACCATATACCTTTATATATCCATGAATTCTCAACCTCTTTCTATCGAAAGCTTTTCGTATAGTTGGCTAGTTAACCTGAAACCTTCTGTGGAAAGCTTGGAAAGTTCCCTCAGGGCCTCCCTTGATGCACCCGATGAAGCTTGTTCGTTCATCGAAATGGACCCGAGAATGCCACCATCTAAGAGATTCTGTAGAAATTCCCAGGATTTCAAATTTGATTTTCCAACTTCTTCACAATCCCCTCTCGATCTTGTTCATGCTGACGAGCTTTTCTCCAATGGTTATGTCATGCCTATATTTGTTGACCCATTGAAACTTGAGGCTTATCAGGTTTCAGATTCCGCCTCATCCCTGCATCCTGGCACCGCTTCACTTAACACGGAAGTTGTTGCCTCGTCCAGGAAAACTCGTCCTTCGTCTCTGACGAGGTGTCGGACGTTATCAAAGCAAATGTTTCACAAGTATTTTGATTTTTTAAGACCATTGTATCGAAGAATTCGGGGACACAGATCAAGTTCTAAAGCTGAAAAGATGAGTAGAAAAGCTGAGGTTATGAACAGGTGGATATTCTCTGCCGAAACAACTCCAAGAATAAGTGTAGCTTACTCCGTCGAAGATTGGAGAAGGTCTTGTGATTCTGAGAGCTCAATTTATGAGGCAGTTCTCCATTGCAAAAAATCAATTGGTTAGTACTGTTTTCATCTTCTTGTCTATCCATCAACATTCTATTGCTTCGATTTAAATTGTTTGGAAGATGTCTCGTACATTATATCGAATCAATTTGGTCTTATCTACTTTATGGTTGTGATACATTTTCAGGGAAATGAACTGAGGAGGTTGTAGAACACAAAGCTTGCCAAGAAAATGACAGGAAAAGATAGGAGGAGGAATGGAGAAAGATCAGCAGAAGCCACTTGTTTCTCGAGTTGTCTTCTCTTGTCATGGAGATATTTCTCCTTTTTGTATCATATCTTCTTTTGTTATCAGTCAAATTCAAATCGAATTTATGAACTTTTTTTGTATTACAAATTCAAATGAGCTTAATCAAATCTTAAAACAAGCTTAATAATATAAATTGTAAGGATGCTACTGAGAAATCTGCAGAACCGATCACTTAACAACCATTTGATGTTCAAGTTTCAGAGTTCTTATATTCAAGTTATTGAAACGACAACAGAAGAAATCATCAAATATTTTCTACTTGGACAGTGTTTCTTTTACATCTGTCAGCTTCTCTTCAATGCCCTTGTCAATTGTCGATGCACTAACAGTTAGACGCATCAATGTCATATAAATAGTATGCTCGGATGCGACTTGTGGCAATGAATCATGCGCATGTCCATTATTGGTTAAACTTTTTGGCAGGTTTTTATTTCCCCAGAAAATTACATCAATTCTGATGAATTGCAAAGACAGCCACAAGCTTTCATGTAGGAAATTCCACAAGAACAAGTGTTGACAAGAATTGTTCTTGCAATCATTTGACAAGGATTAGAATGCATGTCATCTCAGGTAGCTATGCGGATGCTGAATACAAAAATCAAAGTTCAAAATTCTTGTATAAAAAGCCAATTTCTTATAAATTAAAGCTAGCACATATGCTTGAATCCAGGAAAACCTCTGATTAGGGGCAGGTTGCATGTTTTTCTGGGATCTTACTGGCAGTAGGTAATGGCATCAGACTGGAGGCTGAAGCAGGATTCAGTGTAAATTGCAGAGACATCATTTTGCCAAGCCCCTGTAGAATCTAGCACAAATCAAAAACTTAACCAAGTGCCATGAGAATTTCGTTTTTTTTATCTGAGAGAAATGTGAAGCTACTGGGGTCCAGTTCATGGAACATGTTGTCCTCGTAATCGTACGATGTTCAAGGCATGGCTGGCGTAAGGTAGGCCATTGAAATCTGTGAAGATTAGTTGCAGAAAATGAGAAGTTGATCACATGTGAAGTAAGCAAGATAGGGAGACATTGATAGAATGTGCTAGAACAAGTGACAAAGATCAACAACATCGATTTTCTGTTTCGATTCTGTCATTCTTGTTGGATTTTCTGCTTCTTCACTAAAGTCGGACTCACTCTAAATCCTTTGTTCTTCTCTGGTCGATATTATCGTCCTATTTTTGGTGGGGGACCGAGACCGAGACCGAGACCTCTTTCATGCTACTTTCCCCTGTTCTTGATTCTGTCTGCAACTAATGAATTTGTAAGTCAGAAGTCCATCTTACAAAACCAAGCAAGCAGCCCAGTTTGATTTGTGATGGAAGGAGTAAGAAGAGGACTGAAACAAGGAGAGGGAAAGGAGGAGCTAAAGGTCACTTTACTTGCATGCCATGCATTCGGACAAAGATTTCTGTCAGAGTATGAGGACAAGGGATAGTTTCAACTTCTTGATGATGTGGAGACATGATGGGTGGCTGGCTCGACATGTATTCGATGGTACGATACGCAGAGTCTATGTCAATGAGTTGTTCGGTTTTAGATGTTTTCGGGGGATATTGGTTGTAAAAATTACGCTATGCACGGCACAGCCCATGCTCACCATTCCCTTAACTAGATTCTTTACATAAATGTTGATGATATGAATTATATCTTTATATTTCAATAATCATCAAATTTATTCATTTAATTTTAGAGTTTTCCTTTTTATTCGAATCCAATATTAAATTATATACGTATTTTTTTTACTACAATCCTACTAAAAATTATTGTTTTCTCTTTAATACTGATGATTACTTCTTGTCCTTGTTCATCTTGAGTGTCAAATTACAAACATATGATTTTATTGATATGTTTTGAACTTGAAATCCTAAAATATTGAATGAAATGAGATTAGAATTCCAGTAACAGATTCATAGAAACCTCGCTCTCAGGTTTCATCGATTTATTATATACGCTACAACTGTCAAATATGCGATAACTTGGTAAATGAGAAGGACAAGCCATCGTTTTGGAAAAAGGCAAGCATCTGCTAGAGTACTTGTTTGCTAGCTTATGAGGTGGGTGGATTTGCGGAAGCTTCAAGGTCATTGCAGTCTGAATCCGCATACTTGAGGTAATTTTCCATTTCTTTCTTTTCCGAGCTTCCAAGTCTTATAAGTGGCAACCACTTTATGTGATGATGATAGTGGTGATGATGGGTGTGGTGTTTAGGTTTCCTGTCGCTAATTGCAATGGCAATATCATTAGGGAAGAGGTCTCGTAGCACGAACGCGTGGATGATTGTGGTTACGAGAAGAGTTGTCACTACAAATGTGGAAATGATGCACAGCAGGACCTCAAGTGATTGAGTTACCACATTGGTTACTTGGTTTGAGTATTTAATGGTCGCAATTGCGGCTCCTGTCATTGGGAATGTGTGTGCCCACCACGCCAACGAGAACCTGTCGTTCGTCCGAGAGTTAGCATGAGCGAAACATTAGTGGATGGATGGAGAATTGCATCGTCTATCAGACACTTACTTGAAGCCGCGGAAGAAATTGATGCGAACTGCCTGTCGAATTATGAAACAGAAGAATATGGTTACGATTAGAAACAAACATATGGCAGTGAATGATGAATGTGAACCATTCTGTTCTCGGATCGAGTGGCGAAAGACTAACCAGCGAGAAATATAGAAACAAGGCTATGAAGTAAGCGATGCGTGATCCGTAATTGAAGGAGCCTTGAATCTCTGCCCATGCCATGGAAGCTACGCTTGGGGCTGCAACGAACAGAAAGAATACAGGATGGAGCTCCTTTGGGAGTGTCTCGTTTGTTGGAAGTCTCTGGTACAGTGTTACAAACAGAACTGTGTAGTGAGCTAATCCAACAGCAAAGAAGAAAATAGGCCCTTCTTTTAGCCCCATCGATGCACCCAGCAATGCCCCAACGAAATTCCCTACAACTGAGAGGTGGTTTGAAGGGTTCGCCACTTTCGAAAGCCTTCGTTGCCCTCCGGACATCCACTGCCCATAAATTTTGAGCTCTAGACACAGAAATGGAGTCATGAGAATGTACCAGAGGGCAGCGGGTAGGTTGTTAGCGACTGAAGGAGGCAATCCAAGAGCTAAGAACAGTAAGGCTATCCATGGTGCAAAGAAGAAACTGATACGAATCGGGTGATAGTATTCTCGGCGAACTGCTTCAAAGTAGAGAATCATTTTCAGAACGTAGGTGGAGGCAACAATGCCTAAAAGCGCAAGTGATGCACACCACAGGACAAGATTTACAGTCGGACTGACGTGAAGAAACTTTGTAGAGGCAGAGATTGCCAAGGTTTTCCACATGATTGCCTGGTTACCAACACCAAGGCAGATACCAAACGAAGATATAGGAAACCGGAGAAGAAACGGCCATGTTTTATCACCTGGCAGCACTATTTCCTCTGATTCCTGTGAAAATACAAATCTTGAGATTTTGATATAGTTTTACGTGAAAACAGAAGGATTTCTTAAGCACATACCCTGAGGTTTTCCAATTCAGGCCCTTCCAGAGCATCATAGTACCTATCTACAGGAAAGGCCTCCTTGTCTAATTTACGCTCGACAGAGTTCTCAGGTGAATCTTCCCGCGGCTTCCCACGCAGATGCGACAACTGCTTCCCAAATTTGCCAGACCATGTTCTAAAAGAATTGTATCTTTTATCTCTCAACTTTTTTATACTCTGATGGTAGTCTAGACCAGGAATTCCGCCTGCTTTAGTAGCTCCACATCCCACGGGCATTGGCTGCGAAAGAAATTTTACTTGATTTGTGCGAGTGCCTGTGATCTCAGATGAACAAGATGAATCTGCAACTCCATTGCAAAAAACCGCTGCACGATTTTCTTCATTATTCTCCGAGTGGTGCCTCGATGGAGAAGTTGGCATGCTAATGGAAATAGAATAAATTCTTCGATGGTCGAAGAGTCGAGAATCCTCAACGTAGCTCCCGAAAGCAGAAGTTCCGGTTCCCTGTTACAAAACAAGTTCTTTCAACATCAAACTGTGCTAGAAAATTAAAACAAAACCCACAATAATTATTAGCAGAATGACAGAAACTAAGAGTTTTTAATGCATATTGATGAAACCGGAAAATGTGAACAATACCGTAGCGCTGCTGTGAAGGTTATCAAAGTCAGCGAGTTGGTGGGATGAGATATGTTTAATGAGGGTTGGAAGAGAATCTTCCTGGTTTGATAATTCCACGATTTCCATTACAGGAAAGGGTATTCCTGAAAGCCAGTAATAAGGAAAGGAGAAGGAATTGGTTAAGAAGAGCGTAACTAGAACGCTTATTAGGACAATGGAAAGCAGAGTTATTGCATTCAAGTAGTTACTGATAATTAACTGAGGAGATATGTCGTTCAAAAATGATTATTATGTTTATTATTTATAACTAATCATTAATGATAATTATATATTAATTAATATAAAATTAATATATTTATAATATTTAATAAAAATTAATATACATTTTTATATTATTGATAAAATTATAATCCTAGATGATAAATTAAATTCATATAAATATTTTTTTTGAATTGGGGATAAAGTTACTAGTGAATTATTTAGAATTTGATTTCAACAAATTAGTCAAGTTTTGAATAAAAATTATTTATCATATATATTTATAAATATATTATGTTATATATATTAGTAAATATATTTATGTACCATAAATATCATTTGATATATAACTGTAAATATATTTATATACCATATATTTTGTATAATGTATAAAGATAAATATAAGTATTTTTTAAAATTGTATATCAATAAAAAATACATAAATTATAAATAATAAATAATATTTTAAATCAAAAAATGATAATGAAAAATAATAGCAACAAGAGAAGTAATATATCTAATATGTTTTTGTTTGTATAGCAAAAAAAAGAAAAAATAAAAAGAAAAATAATAGAAAAGAATAAGGAGGAAGTGGCTGTTGATAATGATGGTGATGGTGATGACGATGATGGTAATGATAGTAATTAAAATAAATTTTGAGATATTTAAAGTTTTATATGATGATGGATATGAATTTTGAGATAAAACAATGAATATTTAAAAGAAAAATAAAAAATAAAAATAAATATACTAAAAAAATTGAAATTAAAAATGAAAATAACAGTTAATTTAATGAAAGGGATGGAATCTAACATCTAGCTAATTATGGATGAAGGTGTCCAGGTGAAGGGGGCAAAGAAATCCAACCGAGATGCCGCGACCACGCTGATTTTAGACCAGTAAATATATGCTAAGTCAACTATCGGCTTTAGCATATGCCGCATACATATTTGGGCTCTGTACGGATGTGAAACCATAACATCAAACTGATACACATGTCCTTCCCAGAGAATTGGATGCAATCCTTATGGTAGCTTTGGTCTTAAGATATATACATGACTCATTTAATCATTTTAATATTAATGTTGTTGATATGCCAAACTGGTATTTACAGGTCAATTTTTCAAGTAATTGTTGTAAATAATGTTGTATAATTATGACATATAATCAATAATATCTCTTTTACAATCAATTGATTGTTTGGTAATGATAGATAGAATAACGTAACAGGTCTTATAGAATTAAGGGGAGAGGAGAGATCTTATATTTCATTGATCGATGGCTGGACAATTGATAAATTGAAAATAGAAGATTTGCATACAAATGTACTGATTGATGGTGCGATTAGTTAGAGTTGGGATTGCAATACCGACATGATCATGCCCGCCACTCAAACATGTCAAATGAAATTATATATATATATATATATATATAATATTGATTGCAAGTCGACCTACTTCTTACCTAAAATAGTTTTTAAAAATATTTCTGGAACAATTTTTAGATTAAACATTACCAAAACACGTCAGCTTATTTGCATTATGGACAAAGGTAGGCAAATCCTAATACATACAAAAAGAAAAAACACGTACCCAACCAGCATTTCATGTTTGCCTTTAATTTTAGGACGATTCTGTCAAACAAAAGTGCCAATTGCATGAATCTGTAATTTTACCCTTTTTACGTTTAATCCAATTAATTTATGGGTTTGGTGGGCTAGGTTCAGTCCAACGTCCGGCCCTCTTCTCTATTATCGTTCTTCCTCAGGGAAAGCAATGTATATTATATTATATTATATTATATTAATATTAATTTAATGCACCAATAAAATTATACACAAAGTTTTAGTCAATAATTATTTGTTCTAATATTTGAATAAATATTGATTGAATATTTTAAAAATGTATAAATCAATAAAGTATATCGTTTATAATTATAAATTGTGCTATTTTATTAAAATCGATTTCTCATACTAAAATATTTATTTTCTATTATTAATTCTTGCAGGTACGACTAAATTTTCTTTTTAATTTTTAAAATATATTTTAATGCTGTGATTGGGATGGAGAAAACCAAAAGCAAGCAAAAAGGCCAGTCGGCAAGTCCTGGCTGGGCCAAGCTGGCCGAACCGGTTTGGCATTTAGCTGGTCAGAAACATGATTTTACAGCCTGTGGATCGGCTCAATTTCTCATTTTGTGTCTTTTTAGTTTCCTGATCGACACACATGCACCCATCTATATATATATATATAATTTGATCAAGGAAAACATATAATGATGAATAATATATATTTGAAAAAAGGAAAGAAGAAAAGAAGAAAAGGGTTGCCTGAATAGCAACCGTGATGTAGTAGAGATATGAATAAGCATCTAGTAAGAAAGGTGGCATCACATCTCTAGACAGAAATGAGATAATTGCATGATTATCATATTTAATTATGTTGACGTTTTATCCTCTGATTTGACTCCCTTCTCTCTCTTTCCTTCTTATACAAACCTCCTGCATTTATAATTTCAATTCATCCCATAATTAATTTTTTATTAAATAAATATGATTACTGCAAACTTCCATCTAATGCATGTCAAATTATTACAATCAATTACAAGTGTACTTTCAAATGGTTTACCTGCAACGCAAGTTACTGGGATGATGTAAGTTGTAATAATTCAAGTTTAATTTATTTATAATAAAGTTAAATTTAAATTTAAATTTTTAAATTTTTTTGATATATTATAAATTTAAACAATTCTTAAACAAGTCTAATAAATATAAATTATAAAATTATTTATTTATTTTTTATTTTTAAAAATAAAAAATTATTAATAAAATATCATATTTCATTAATATTTATATTTTACATTAATAATTAAATTAAAAAAATAATTTTATACATTTATATTACTATAAATTTATATATTTATAAATTAATAAATTAGTTCATAAATTTAAATAAATTAAATATTATCTAATTTAAATTTAACTTATTTATTCAACTCAATTAATAAATAACACATCATTATTAGAATAATTTATTTATTTTTAGGCTACAAAGTCTTCATCTTGGGTTGATATACTTTCAAAATTATAGTATTAGAGCGATTATTTTATTTATTTTATAATTTAATTTTCTAAATTTATAGTGTATATAGATTACCAGGCAAGTAAAGAGGATCACAATAATATTATGAATCAAGAAATGTAAGCAATCTTATTGGTTCCTCCAGAGGATCTTCCTTTTCATGTCCGGACAATAAAGATTCAAACTTTATGCAAATGCTTAAAAAGATTATAAAATAAATTATCAACAGAATAAAAATTGTAATAAATAAAAAATAATATAGAGTATGTGAAAAAATTGATCAAAGTGGGTATTATGAATTACTTGTAATAATAATAACAATAATAATAATAATAATAATAATAATAATAATAATAATAAAAAACTTTAAGGAGGTGGAAAGTTTATTACTAGTCAAATACACATAAGAGCTTTTATAAAAGGTTCAACTTTATGGGTTTTTTTTTTCCTTTTTTACTTTTCGTGCGATCACTTTCTTCGACTCACTTTTGTTGTTTTGCTTTTACTTTTGTAGTTACTTAACACAGAGTGGAGGCTTTGCACATTGCTTTCTCTCTATATTATATATATATATATATATATTTGGCACGCTAAATGTGATCAATTGATTTAAAGTGTAATAGGGTAATAATTATTTTATATATCATTAGTTAATTTAAATTTTTTATTTATAAATTTGATATATTATCTTTATTATTTATATGAATCTTTATATCAAAATTAATAAATAATTAACTAAAACCAACTTTAATTTTAATCCTTGCTTTTCATAAAATCTATATAATATAATATGTATTTTACTTATAAAACAGGCATGCATTTAGAGAAAATTCCTCCAATACTATAAACCATTTTTCTTTACTTTTTCTCTCAAATATATTATGTATGGCCTTAAAATATTAGAATATTTATAAATATCTACCATCAAATTTTAATAAAAAAAACTTATGGTTTTGTTTATTGCCCCCTCAATTTGATTTTCAGTCGGGCCCATATTTCTCTCACAGATTGTTTCTCGGAGAAAACATGAATTAAAATGAGAAAAAGAAAGTGGGAAAAGAAAAACACAAAAGAAGAAGAAGACTAAAAGAAGGACAAGTCTAGTCTGAAAACAACACAACGCAGGATTTCTTATTTATTTATTTATATATATAATTATTATATTTATAAAGATTTAAATTATAAATTAATCAATTTAACGGACAGAAACCCGCAGATTACGTGGGAAGTGATTGAAGGTACGATTGCATGTCAACCGTCAAACAGCAGGGCCTCTGGTTCCCTTTTCCATTCTGAAAATAAAGCAAACAAACTGTTTTTCTGCCTATAATTTCTTCTTGGGAAAGAAAAAGAAAAAGAAAAAGAAAAAAGAAGAGGAAGAGGGGAGAGAGCTCGTATCAAGTTATCAAAGGAAAGGGATGGAGGGAGGGCATAGACTCAGCATCCACCTCACCATCACATGTCATTTGTGGTTTACACGTTATCCCACTACCCACTTTCCCTGATTTCTCTTTTCACCATTTTTTTTTAATTTCATCCAATTTCATCCCTTTTCAAATATTTTTAATTTTAAATATACCATCTTATATATATATAAATATTAATAATTATTTTATAAAAAGGAAAAGAAAAGAAATTACTTTTTACTTTTTGGCGAGGAAGACTAATTAATAATTAATAAGGTAATTAGATGGGTGCTTAATCTACTTTTAGTAAAGGGTATATGTATATTCTTGCCTTGATCCTCACTTAACTCCATTTAATATTTCTTTTTTTTTTTTTGCTGGCCACTTGGCTCGTGTTTTGAAAGCACGTCCATCCTCTCATGAATTCCAACTATTTTGGAGTTGCATTCATTTCTCTTCCGCCACGTGTCAGAAATTAAATCATATACAATTATCTAAAAATAAATTTCCAAGTTTTTCTTTTATTTTACAGGTTTTATATGCATTTATTTATTTATTTTATTATTAATTTAATTCGTATATTAAAAGATGGGTGAGGTTGAAAATCAAAATGCATCCAGAATGGGGAATGTAAAAGACGTTAAGAATGGTGGTGATGGAAAGGCTGACCAACCAAAATACATTGCATGATGGGTTGGTGGCTGTGGGGGCTTTTCTTTTTGTCTAGTTGGACTTTTTGGGCGCAGCAGCCGCCTTTCTTGGTAACTTCCATCTACCTCTTCTCTTGCTTTTTCTAACAATTTACATCTCTGCCCGGAAAGAAAAGCCTGGGAGTGGGTTTACTACCCCATCCATGTCTCCACAGCCACTAGTCCACTCGCTCCCTCGCAGTGTCATCCATCTATTAACGAGTGGCTTGAGTTGGATACTCGCTCTTTCTATAGATAATTACTTTGCATGCCTAATGCACCCAATGGCACGCCCAGTGTACATTTCAGGTTTCGTGGGTATACATGCAATCTAATGATGGCTGACAAGCACTGATAAAAAAAGGAAATCTATTAAAACTTTTGAAAGCGATTGCATCATGCGGGGTAGGATCGAGGAAGTCTACACATACGCTTGTTTGCTAATGATGAGTGCAAGGAAGTGAAGTGGGTGATTCATGACGAGGACGTCATGAAATTTGGTGAAGATAATTACCATAGAGCTAGAGTTTGACACTCTCTTTGAAGTCGAGATTATCATTATTATGATAGTTATCATGCGTAAACCTTCTAAAACTATTTGGTGGCCAGCACAAAGCTTGTCATCCCTAGAAATAAGACCAATTTGAAGCTCTAAAGGAGGCAGTCATAAACGATGTATGAGATGTTAGACCATGCTGCCTGATGAAGCAATAGGTAGAAAACATGAAACTTTTGCTCTTCTTTCTTTATAAAAGTTGTCATGCAGCCATGTTGGCCTCCATTATAAAATGCTAACGCTCATATTTTTTTTTTCTATTCTTTTTAGAGTTTAATATATATTTTTTGAAATATCACAATTCTTTTCGTGTAATTCTTATCAAGAGGTTCAAATTTTTTATAAATAAAATTATTTGATTTAAATCTAATATATGTATTTACATCATTACAAACTAATAAATATAACATAATATTTAACTATGATTTTTTTGTTTTAATTTTTGATATTTTTCAAAATTAAATTATCTAAAATATCAATTTGATATAAATGAGTATTTTCTTGATCAATTTTAATGAAAAATTTTATTAAACATCAATAATTTAATATATAAATTACGCTTCTTCAATAATTTTTATGAAATATAATTAGATTAATTTACCATCATTTTCTTA
Organism: Dalechampia spathulata; assembly: GCA_948192965.1. Lineage (NCBI taxonomy): Eukaryota > Viridiplantae > Streptophyta > Magnoliopsida > Malpighiales > Euphorbiaceae > Dalechampia > Dalechampia spathulata. The sequence continues at coordinate 62,632 of CANYBF010170422.1, forward strand.
AAATCATACATTATTAATATAAATAAATACTTTTATATATAAATTCATAAATTAAATATGATATTTTGGAGAATGAAGTTAATTTGGTTGGAAGTGGGTTTTTCTAAAAAAAGGAAAGAGGAATAGTAGTGGAGAAATATCAATCGCCATCAACTCAAACACCCACATGTCTAGTTCATCTTTTTTTTGTCTTTCTTTTCTTTTAAACCTTTCTCAATCGTTGATGTTCAATTACATGCCGTCGGCCAGTTGCTTCTGAGTCGTGACTTGGACCACTGTACGTCGGTCAAACCCCTTCCCACCCATCTTAGTAATGCTAAATCATATATTCTTTTCTCATAACTAAATCATTAATTATTGCTTTTCCCCCATCCTTTCTTGCTTTTAGTCCATATTGGCATATTTATATATAATTTTATTACTGTGGGAATTTGGGATTTATGTGGTTAAAAAGAACAAAAAGAAAAACTGGCTAAAACCTCTGCTGAAGAAACCCATAATAAGACGGTGACCCTGAAATCACAGGTGGGTCAAAGTTAATAATGTATAGAAAGGGTGGCATGTAAAGTGATCGGAGCAGAATCGGAGCTCCCGGGACCTTAGGAACTTGGATTCGTAGCCAATGCGAAAACGGGTCATCCTACTGTACCAATCCATTATATATCAACTCGTTACTTCAATCCCAAAAGAAATATCGAAATTAATTAATTAATTCAAAATAATTAAGAATATATTTTAATCTTAATTTTCTTGAATCTCAAACAATAATATAAAAAATGATTGAAAGTGGCTACGTGCTCCATAAAATTAATAATTATAATAATGATAAATAATTGTTAATAATTTTTTATTAGTATTTAGTTCTTATATATATATTAGCTGTTAATATTATTGATCTAAAATTAAAATATTTAAAAATAATAATATAATTATTTTAAAAAGTGTAAAAAACAAACATAACCCACAAGTTAGAAAGTCAAGTTAGTTTTTTTTTTATTTTTATCAAATGGCCTTTGATTTTCAAATATTAATTAAATTAATGTTACGGACCAATTTTTATTTAAAAAACAATATATTATAAAATGAATACATTAAATATAAACGATGACATAGGTTAAGATTTAAGCATTAAAAAATGAAATAATGGTCCAATAATTGGCAAGAGCATAATTAATAATATTAATTTAATATTCATGCGACGACTGAAAAAGCATAAAGTAATCATGGCTGCAAAAGCAAAAGGAAAGTAGGTTTTATTATTATTATTATTATTATTATTATATAATATTAAAATTGGAAAAGCAGAATTAAGAAACCAGCAGACACCAAAAAGCATGAAAAGCAAACAACGAACCGGCCAACTATATTATTTTTTCACAAAAAAAAAACAACAGGATTAGGCGCTCCCGGTTAGTTTTGGTTGTTAATTTTTGTAATAATCAATATGATTAGTTATTAATTATAATTAACAGAAATCCTAATTATTTGAAGAGATTTATAATGATATATGTTATGGTATGAAGAAGAGTCTAGATTAATTGTATTTGAGGGAATATGATTTAAATATAGAGGAAAAAGGGGTTATGGTTTTTGGGTTTTGCCGGGTTAGCAATTAACGTCCATTGGTAGAGCATGCTATATATAGTTGGAGAGGCATGGCCTGTAAGTCATACCTATCGAAAGGCTTCTTCACCAACCTCCTTCTATTCTTGGTCTCATTCTTTTTACTTCTTCCTTCCTAGATTTTTATTCTTGATTCTTTTCCATCCGTTTCATTTCTCTTTCACTACCCCCTTCTCCTCCCCTTTCATTCTTCCCTTCTTTTTCTTTTTCATCCCCCTGTGAATGGTGTTTTCTGGGTTCAAGAAGAAGAAGAAGAAGAAGCTCAAGAAGATACTACAAGAGCAAACCCCTGACGCTTATAATATTTAAATCAAAACGACGAAACACGGACAGATATGGAGCAGAAGCGTTTATTGTTTTCAGCATTGAGCGTAGGAGTAGGAGTTGGTATGGGCTTAGGATTGGCGTCTGGGAGTAAATGGGCTCATGGAAATGCTTTCCCTGATGACATTACTGCTGACCAGATTGAACTTGAATTGCTCAAACAGGTTCTTGATGGTAAAAACAGCCAGGTCACCTTCGATGATTTTCCTTATTACCTCAGGTCTATTTTCTTCCTTTTATTTATTTATTTGATTATTTATGTTGGTTGATATCTTGAGCTTGATATATGTGCTTTTGTGTCGTGTTGTTTCTTTTAATTAAGAAACGAAGTTTTTGGCATGATGTAGAATTTATCTGCCATATGCTCTGGTTTGGTAGTATTCCCTGCACATGCACACGCTCATGCTCATGATTCTCCTGTTATTTTCATTATTATCATTACTATTTGGATGGGTGCTTCCATGACCTCTGCTTCCTATTTTATTGCCTTTGCTTCCTATTTTATTGCCTTTAATCGTATGTGGCTAAGTTGAATCTCCAGATGGTAACTTCAATCTTCCCTGGAAAGTTCAAGTCTCCTATCAATACTAATATTACATTCTTCATATCAAGCAATTATATGTCAGTACGAGCAGTAACCAGCTTCTAATATTTAATTAAAGGTCTTGAGTTCTGAAACAATCTAAACTGTAGGATTGGAACAACCTGACTTGAAAGATTTTTAAACTAGATTACAGAGGATTCGAAAAAGTTATATTCTTAACATTAAAGATGAGAAGTAGATGTGGTCTTTGATGGATTTTTGTAAATGACAGAATTTTGGGTGAGTGTTCTATGAATTGCTTCAATGGCATTTTTTTGGACAAATGAATGATCTCCTCTTTCTGGAATTGCAGTGACATAACTCGGGTTTCTTTAACAAGCGCCGCATACATCCATTTAAATCATTCGGATGTTTCCAAGCACACAAGAAACCTGTCGCCTGCTAGCAGAGCCATTTTGCTGTCAGGACCGGCTGGTATGCGATTGGGAGAGATTTTGTCTTTGCATGTTTCCTTTTTTGTTAAAAGAAATGTTGCAGCAACATAACCGTTTTTGTGCTTTTGCCTATTGAAGAATTTTACCAGCAAATGCTCGCAAAAGCTGTAGCTCATTACTTCGGGTCGAAGTTGTTGTTGATGGATATTGCTGATTTCTCCATAAAAGTGAGTGTTGATACATCTTTTTCCTACTTGCCATTGTTGTGTTATGAGTGAGTTGGTTGCTTACTTTATCAATCTTTCCTTTCCTTGCCACAGATGCAGAGCAAATACGGATGCACTAAAAAAGAACCAGTGAGCCTTGTATATTTTCCTTTCAATTTGATGTTGTTGCGGTTTTCCAATATTTTGTTTCATTTTCTTGCCATTGTAGTGTTTCAGAAGGTCCATCTCAGAAATGACAATGGAGCGAATGTCAAGCTTGCTTGGTTCTTTCTCAATCCTTGCGTCAAGAGAAGAAACAAGAGGTACATGACAAGTTAAACTTTATCCCATTCTTCTCAAGGTGTGTGTCTAATTTACAAGATTTTCTTGCAGGCACCTTATGTCGGCAAAGCAGTAATTTGGATTTAAAATCAAGGTAGCATCTATTTCTTCAAGTACAGATATGTTTCCGAGTTTGCTGTCATTGTGAGATTGGAATTCCATGGTGTTCACAAATTCTGAGCCAGCATCTTCATGATTTTCAGGTCTACGGAAAGTTTCACCAAACTTCGTAAAAACGCCTCTGTTGCCTCTGATTTAAGTAGTATTTCCTCCCAATCGGGCTCCTCAAATTCAGGTTACACTTCACTAACTCGGTTGTTTTTGCTTCTTACAAAATCCGTACACTTGCTTCATACACACACACACACTCAACTCAACTAAATCTTAATGCCAAGTCATCAGGCATGATTTCTTTATTTGTCAAAATGTTTTAGACCAATTTTCTGCTGAATCTATGTTCAATCACTTTCATCTTTCTCGTTTTGGATCTGTCCTGCCATTTTATACCTAAATGGAGAAATTCTTATGTAGTCCAGATCCATGCATAACCAAACTGACAAGAATTGTTTATATTGAATTTCAACAACTTTTTGTCTAATACCCATTTATCTAACCGGCCAATGCAACGGCCTTGTATATGGCTGCAATCTGAGTTTTTGATTTTACTGAAGACAAAAATACCTGCAAGTTGCTTAGAACTTGATGACTTGCAGGTTTTTGTCGATAATTAGTAATCTCACAGGATATTCTCTGACAAAGAGTAATGTGTAATGAAGCCTTTAGTTTCATCTCCATCGTTGCACTCACTGGAGATATTTTTTAAACAGCTTGTCTCAAGCGTCCAAGCAACTGGTGCTTTGACGAGAAACTCTTTCTGCAATCACTTTACAAGGTAATACCATCTTCCTAGATACAGCTTCTTTTCCCTGCGTAAAATCACATGATCATTGAGAGTCAGTTTTGTTGGTATTCTTTCAGGTTTTGGTTTCCGTATCAGAAAGAAGTTCTGTCGTTTTATACCTCAGGGATGCAGAGAATATCCTTCTGCGATCAGAAAGGATGTATAACTTGTTCAGCAAATTCCTGAAAAGAATTTCAGGTTCAGTTTTGATACTTGGGTCTCGAATGGTAGATTCTGAAGATGATTGCAGACAAGTGGATGATAGACTGACTATGCTGTTCCCATACAATATTGAGATTAAACCACCAGAAGATGAGACTCATCTTGCTAGCTGGAAAACACAACTTGAAGAGGACATGAAAATGATTCAGTTTCAAGATAACAAAAACCATATTGTTGAAGTACTTGCTGCCAATGATATTGAATGCGATGAATTGGGTTCAATTTGCCACGCAGATACAATGGTTCTTAGCAATTACATAGAAGAAATTGTCGTATCAGCAATATCCTACCATTTAATGAACAATAAGGACCCGGAATACCGAAATGGAAAACTCGTTATATCATCTAAGAGGTAGATTCTGCTTCTTCTATTTTATGTCAGCTCCCTCCAGGACAATTGAAGAATAACTTTAGAACTTCCTATATAAGCAGCTTGTCTCATGGACTGAGCATATTCCAACAAGGCAAAAATGGTGGGAAAGATACTCTGAAAATGGAGACAAATGGTGAAGTTAGCAAGGTTTTTTCTCTCTCATGACCATCTAATTCCTGGTTACTGAGATTTTGTTAATGTGGGGTACTGATGTATTTCATATTGCAGGAAACTGAAGCGGAAGAGACTGCTGGTGCAAAAACCGAGTCCAAACCTGAAACAACAGCAGCAGGTGATAACAAGGGTGAAGTAGAGAAATCGGTTACTGGAGCGAAAAAGGATGCAGATGCCACAGTACCTGTTAAAGCGCCTGTAAGCTGAATCCTCACTTGAGATTATGGAAATCATCTGAGTTTAGTTGACTTTTGTAATGGATCAACTTCCCTTCTTGCAGGAAGTTCCTCCTGATAATGAGTTCGAGAAACGGATCAGGCCAGAAGTTATCCCTGCAAATGAGATTGGAGTGACATTCTCAGACATTGGTGCCATGGATGAGATCAAGGAATCACTTCAGGAGCTTGTCATGCTCCCTCTTCGAAGACCTGACCTCTTCAAAGGTGGACTTCTCAAACCTTGCAGAGGGATCCTGTTATTCGGGCCACCAGGTACAGGAAAAACAATGCTGGCCAAGGCCATAGCAAATGAAGCTGGAGCAAGTTTCATTAATGTTTCCATGTCTACCATCACTTCAAAATGGTTTGGCGAAGATGAAAAGAATGTCAGGGCATTGTTCTCACTTGCTGCAAAGGTCTCACCAACAATCATATTTGTTGATGAAGTTGATAGCATGTTGGGACAAAGGACTAGAGTTGGCGAGCATGAGGCCATGCGGAAGATTAAGAATGAGTTCATGACGCATTGGGATGGCCTATTGACAAATCCTGGAGAAAGAATTCTTGTTCTTGCTGCAACCAACAGGCCGTTTGATCTTGACGAAGCAATTATCAGGCGGTTTGAGCGCAGGTACGACTCTTTCTTTTATTTTCTTTCATTTCTTTAAATCACTAGAAGCGAGTTGTTGAAGTTGTACCTCCTGTGTGGCAGAATCATGGTCGGCTTACCATCCGTTGAGAACCGGGAGATGATTCTGAAAACTCTCCTGACAAAGGAGAAAACTGAAGATCTAGACTTCAAGGAGCTTGCAGCCATTACAGAAGGATATACCGGAAGTGATCTTAAGGTCCTTTTCTTTGACTCTGTTGACTACTCGGCAATATCTGTCAAATTAATTCTCCAATTTTTAATCACCTGCTGCTTGTAAACAGAACTTATGCGTGACGGCAGCTTATCGACCTGTGAGAGAGTTAATACAGCAAGAGAGATTAAAGGATAAGGTAAGCTGTCCCTGGAAGATGATTTTTCTTCATTCTCTTTGATGACATTGTTCATATTCTGATTCCCTTTCTTTCCTGACCGTCTCCCGTTACAGGCAAGGAAGCAGAAAGCTGAAGAAGCCATGACCTCTGAAGACGCTTCAAGCACGAAGGAAGAAGTTAAAGAGGAACCAGTAATTACATTGAGGCCCTTAAACATGGAAGATTTGAAGCAGGCAAAAAATCAGGTAAACCCCGACTTCCAAAAACAAGTTTTTCATCTACTTCACATGCTCTCTCATTTAAGATATCATTTCTAAACATAAACCGGATCACAGGTTGCTGCAAGTTTCGCATCTGAAGGATCGATAATGAACGAGCTAAAGCAATGGAATGATCTGTATGGAGAAGGAGGTTCAAGGAAGAAGCAACAGCTAACTTACTTCCTCTAGATCACCTTCTTCCTGCAAAGCGGCATCATCAGGAACTGAAAAAGCATACCGATGTCGAAGAAAATCGTTTGCCCTGCAAGTGCAATGCCATCAGAATACAAGCAGAAGATAAAAAGAAGAGAAAACAGGAGCAGCATTTTCTTTCAGGGATTTCCCTGGAACTTGTACTTGAATGGCAGAGGAAGAAGTTACAAGGGAAAGGGGGTTTGTGTAGGCCAATTAGACACTCAAATTTTTATTTTAAATTATATAATTTTCTGATTTGGAAACTGCATGTGGGTTTGTTAAATATATATATATATATATATATATATATTATTAATATTCAGTCTATGAAGAGAGTATTTTCATTTTCATATATAGATTATTAGAGTTCTGTACATTATTGTATAAATTTGGACTCCTCACATTAATCTTCATTTCTCCCTGCTTCCTCTCTTTCATCTTATTATTACATACAACTATCTTCAGATATATTAATAATTTTATTAATATTTAATTATTAATATGTAATTGTTTAAATGTTCATTTGAAACTAAAATATTTAGTAATAATAATAATTATTAAATTAATTATTGAATTCAAAATACTTAAAATAAATGTAATATAAAATATGAATCTTTACCTTTTAAAAGTTAAAAAATTAATATTTTAATTAAATCAAAATGCTAAATATTAAATAAAACTTAATAATGCGAGCTTTGCTTTTAGTAGTTTCTCAACAAACATTTTAAGTGTAAAATGAATAAAGTTATATATATATATATATATATATATATATATATATATATAGTGTATGGAAAGACACCTAACAACTAGAGAAATTTGTACACCTCGTTTTTCCTGACTCAGTTGAGGCTGAGTCAACTTGAGTGCTTTTAGTATTGGATGTTGACATGCATAGAAACTCTATCGTGTGTTAAGATGGGATAATTTGATTAGCAATTAAGTTGATATATTTGACATTGCTAATGAAGATTATTATCTAATCAAAGCACTATCTAATTGCATAATTAAGGAATTCATAAAACAAACCAAACACATATATATAATCTAAGCATGGATCACTTGCAAACAAGGTCATGAAGGGTTCTTGTCCGAATATCAACATTCACGGTGCAATTCATTTCTGCTGATTTCTTCTTCTTCATCACTTGCATCATATGGACTTCCCCATCTAACCTACACCGGCTACTAAGCGGAATCTTGCCTGCACTTATATCGCCACTTAGTTCTGGCAGTTGATCCGTCTTCACCGCCACCATAACTTCAAACTTTCTGGTTGATCGAGCCCTAGCCCTTGCCTTGTCCACATTCACCGAACCCACTACCCTTCCTCTATATTCAAACGTAACGTTGCTTGTATCATACTTAAAATGACCAAAGTTGGTGTTCTTCACTGCAAACTGAACTTTCATCGTCAAGTTGAAGGATGCTGGATCAGCGCTGACATGACAGTTTTCATTAACTAATGAAGCTGAACTTACCCTAAACTTAGGGTTCTTAACTCGAAGAAAGGTGAATACCAATAGCAATATAATTCCAGTTTGGAAGATGGTAAAGGCTACGATAAATGCAAAGCATTTGATGCGCTTTTTCTTGCTTTCATCTTTCGTCTGTGGGTGCGCCTCGCCTGCAGATTCTTCATCACTGTGGGTTTGGGAGTCGGCTACCAAAGGATGAGGTGCTTGTTCCTTATCTGACATTTCACTTTCTGGGTATAAATCTTAAGCAAGTTTCTTGGTGGGTTATTTCAGGAGACAAGAGAGAACTTCAATGTTGGTGTAAAATGAGGATCCAATAGGCAGCTATTTATGGATAATTGCTTTTCTAGTTTGTATTGCTAGGAACACGATTAGTGACTTTGACTTCAAATCTTGTTTTTAAGATGAATAGAGTGTTAATTTCAAACTGATTAATACAATGAAAATAGCATTTTCGTAGTCAAATTGCAGCAGAAGCTTCTATTGTTGGGATGAAATCATGACAACTACTATGTCATGCTCTGTAACAGTCAATTGCTTTACACCTTTTAGTTTTCTTTCCGTGAATGCCAATTCCAAGTTTTGCCCCATATTGCAAGTCATAGCCTATGATTCGGTCATTTCCTCGTGTCATGGACTTTGGGAATGATACATATTTTCATCTTTGTGAATTTGGGTTGTAGCAGGAGGTCGTTTGGACAATGATTTTCTATATGTTTTGCTTCTAAATGAGATTGCAATTACGAGGCAAAAGTGTTCATGTATCATACTACACCATTTACTTTTACTATAATTATCTTGAGTTGGGCTTTAAACCCAGTCGAACCTGCAATGCTTTGTGTATGTTTGAAACTTGAAACGTTTTTGCTTGGACCTAAAACTTCTTGGAAGAATTTGTATCACTAGACATTTGATCATTTAAAGAATCTGAATATCAATTTCCAAAACACGAAAAACTAAGAACAGTTGAACCAAGGAATCACGAATATCATGCAAGAGAACAGTTAAATCTATTGGAATATAGAGTTCGGAGGTTACATGCTATGAATATAAGCAGTTTCTGGAAACACAATGTCAACCTATCTTCCGTTTTTTAACAGGAATTAACCACGAAGTAGCAGAAAACAAGCCAAAATTGCACAAGGTGAATGTTACAATATAGTTTTGTATCCATGATTCAGCCAAGACCAAGACTTCAGAATTCCCATTTCCTCAACTCCATACCATCAGGAGGACTTCCTTCCACCTTCTTAGCCCCCACTTCTTTCCAGTTTGTTGAAAGCACCGTCCCATTTGACTCCACCTGTCATATGTAAGGCAGCAAAATTACTACAACCGTCAAAATAAACCAGCATAGTTTACATGGTATGGCTTCAGGCACCACCTAAGCTGGCTTTCTTTCAGTATCTACAAGTCGTTTAACATCAGATTTCTTACAGCTAATAATCATATTTACAGGCAGAGCTAAAAACATGACAGACAATGCCGTTGTATTCAGAAACACAAACATATGTATGATTTCATGATGCACCTAAAAATTTGACATGAGAAAACAAAGCAAGCAAGCTAAAGTAAAATACTTACAAAAGATTTTTTCATTGCCCTTCTTGTGTCTTCATCAGCATCTTGGTATATCTCTCGGAAAAATTTATTCAAAGCTGCATCACCATCTAGTTTTTCATCTTTCTCCTACAATTCAGAAAAATTAATTTCTTAAGCTTTTGGTCAGAATGCTTTTAAGATTCCAAAGACAAAAGAAGTTGCTCTTTCTCCTGGGAGAAGAGAAGATAGTAACTCTCAAAATATTACCTCTTTCTTGACTTGAGCTTCGAGTTTGTCCCAATCAGTATGTTTTGTTTTTGAGGAAGGGTAGGAAGGTCTATGTGAACCAGTACCTACAAAGTTGATCAGAGGAAGCAGGCTTACCAATGGAGATGAAAATAGGAAGACAATTCAGTATAAACAGTAACTTAACACCACCATTCTGTTTGAATATCTGTTCCGTGGGACACTAAGACCAGCACAATTTTAGGGTGACAAAGTCCCCAACCCCGAGAAATTCATAAAGGTACCGGTATACAAGAACCAACTAGAAACGGTGGTCAGGGAAGAAATTGTTGCATCATTCAATAACAAACCCAACGCATTAATAATTTATTCATATTTACCAATAGTAGCTGCACTAACAAATGCACTTTGCTTGGTTTCACGTACATGTGAATTTTGTAATAACCTTAGAAATAATTCAAATGTTAACAAGAAGAGTACGATTTACATAAGCAACAATGTGAATGTGGTATAATTGTACTTTTAAATTCATTTACTACATTTTGGGTTAAGGATTGAGCAGGGGATGCATGAGATTATCAATTCCACAGAGTTTATGTTTTAATAATTAAGTAATTGTATGTTGCTACCTGAGGATACGTTAAGTGTTTGTAGAACTGTTGTTTCCTTGCTATATTCAAGAGATTTCCAGTGTATGGGGTCAGCCTTGGCAAGTCGTATTTCAATCTTTGTTGACAAAACGAGATGTCTGCATTTTGGAGGCACTATCTGTTTCCATAAAAAATTCACTGAATAAGTGGAAAAATTAATTGTGCCTAAAAATTACAAGAAAGGAAGTAAGGAGTGCCAAAAAAATCATCATTGAAAATTCCAAATATTGTACAAATATAGCCTAGGTACACATGATTCCTACCATGTAACAAATTCTAGATTTTTCCCACGCCAGACAAGAGCATAAGTAGTGTTGGTTCAAGTGAATACCTCAAATTTTATGGAATTCATTAGTAAAACTCCAGCAATTGTGTTTGATCCAAATGAATTTTAAAGTTTTTATACTAAAATCATTCATGAGAATTTATTTACAAATGAAATGAATTCATCAAAGAATTGAATTGAACAGAGTCTTAATCTACTAGGAAGCTATCATCTCAACAACACAAATCTCAAGCAATACCTTCCCAAACAAGCGAGGTTGAAAATGGTATATATCTTCACCAGGAACGTTGATGCTGACACTTAACTGTAGTGCAATCAACAGCGATTCAAAGTTAATCTTCCATAAAAGTTAAAAACTAAGCCAATGACATGAGACAATTAATTGATGTTCATACTATTTGTTCACCATAGTTGACAGCAACACTATCAGCCGGCAAATTCTTCACAAATATAGTCACAACTACCTCTTCAAGTTTCTGATAGAATTCATGTCTGCACAAATCATCACATAATCACACATTTGAGCAAGTGGTTGGAATACCATGCCCATTTCTGATCCTAACCATAACAGTATCGAGTCAAAAAGTAAAACAATTCAGAATTAACACATCAATAACACTACAAAAAAAAAAAAAAGGAACTTACATAAAAGTTTCAAGATCAAAGGCATGGAACAAACTAATTAAAATGTGATTCTTGAGTTCATCTAATTACAAACTAACACATTCCAAGCAAGCTAGAAACTACAATTACCTGTATTTTGGCTTGGATGGAGTTATTACTGCCCCCTGGCTCGCATTGTCATTTTCTGGTTGAGTGTCTTCCATAGAAACAACAGTTTCTGGAGCTTCTGATGCTTGCATTGGCAGATTAGAACTCTCATTCGCAATGCACTCTTCACACTCTTTGACCAAATTAACGAATCTGCTGTCTTCTGGGGCCAAAGAAGCACCCTTCTCTAAGGCTGCCTTAGCTGTATGATACTCTTCAAGCCTCATGCATGCAGTCCTGCAACCAGAAATATTTCAAGAACAAACTACATGAATCAAAATTACCCAACAGAATCAAAAAAAATCAAGCAGGACTACGGAAGAGAAGAAGGCATATGTCATAGCATTGCAAAGCAAAAACAGCATCTAAATATGGTTACAGAACATAGCTCCTTGTGCAATAAGTGAATCCATTCAAGGTTGACTGCCTCTGTACTTACAGTACATATTATCAATACCAAACGAGTTCTTAATCCACTAAATGAGACACAAACATCACAGAATATGCACTCCACAAACACCATTATTAATTACGAAATGCAAACAAAGTAATGTCAGAAACAATGATGGTTAAAGCAAATAATCTATTAAGATTGAGAGAATAGAGAATCAAATGAAGCTAGCAATTCATGCATATCAAGTACTTGTACATGAGGCCAAGCTTCAATAACATTATTGGATGCCATAGTCAATTTAGTTATTTAATTAGATTCAGACAAGATTTTAGCTCTTCATGTATATAATGAAACCAAGCTCAAATTATTGAAATGTACCAAAAGCATAATGGTCAAGGTGCAGAAGGATTTGCATGTTGATACCAGTGTATTCGAATTTCTAGGTTATAAAAATTGGTGGATGCATCGTTAGTTAGATCAAGGTGAGGTTGATGGCTAAAGAAGTGAAATGTAGCAGGGAATGGAGGTCAGGATCATGATAAAGTGTTTGTTCGGAAAAGTACAGGTCTCTAGAGAAAATCAGAAACAATTCTCAAAATCTTCTATCCTGCAGCAATGAATAAGTTCTGTCAATTACCAACTTGTTATCGTTCTAACAGAGGAAAATGAGGAAAACAACACCCAGTCGATTAGGATAGGCATGAACAAGACTCCCATTCCTCAAAAGATATTTATACTCCAATTTCATCAACTGTGTAGCATCGGTTTAGTTCTAAAACTATATAAGAACCGCTACAGCCCTAGCAAGATCAATGATTTTAAAAATAACCTATTAACCTTATTCCAGACACATATACACAGGTCAATGATTAAGAAGATATCTCCAAGAAAATCAAAGATACTGTCAAATCTACTAACCCTTTCCGCAAGTAAGCCTTAGCCATTGAAGGGTCCAACTTAATTGCGCTGTTTGAATCAACAACAGCTTCTGCAAATAATACAAAAAAAAAAAAAAGAAAAAGAAATGAATATACTGCGAATTTTAAGTAGAATTAAGCATCCAAACTTCGAATTGAATTCAATCGGTTTCCCCAAAATAAGAATGAAGTACTCTGAAACTCAAATCATCAAAGAATAAGCTATAAAACTCTTAAAACTTTAGACAGGTCATAAAATTAACATACTGGATTAAAATTCAACCTCATTTAAATTAAAGACGAAATCATTTATAAAAAATACAAAAAAGAGGAAAGGAAAAAAAATCACCAGTGAAATTTTGAAGTTTGATGTGGGCCTGAGCACGGTCAGCGTAGAGCTCGGCGCTGTTAGGGTTAAGAGCAATGGCCTGCGTTAAGAGGTCGGCAGCGAGCTCAAAGTGATCGTCGACAAAGGCTTCTTTGGCCTTCCTTTCGAGATCGGACGCCATCGGAGAAGCAAGCTAAACAAGACAAGATTTACCAGAAGGAAAACAAAAAAAAAAAAGGAAAATGATATCCGTTATTCGATGTTGCGAGCGAAGGGGACGCTTTTGGGCCTTTTATATAGCAACCCAAATCCAATATATATATATATATATATTCTAAAAATGAAAATTAAAAATTAAAAAAATAATATTAAATCATTTATTTTTTTATATTTAAGTAATTTGATTAGAATCTAGCTCTATTTGCCATAATTATTTGATTAAAAAAATAAGACTGAATTTAGTTGTTTAATTATTTTATAAAATAATGGTTTAGAAGCTAATCTAGTTTATGAATGTAATTAAGTTGATAATATTTTAATTACTTTTTTTTTTTTTCAATTAGACAGTCTTAACGGATGGAGAGAGGCCTGGATATAAAGTCGACTTGAACACGGCAGTTTACCGGTCAGCCTTGGAGTTTGGTTCGAATGGTCTTGGTTTATAGACCGGGAAAGGTCCGAGTGGGTCAAGTATCTGCATCAACTCCGCGTCTTAGATGGTAGTCCCGGGTCAGCTGTCGTGTTTTTAGATCATCTTAGAACTACAAAAGGATTTTATATTCGTGCAATTTCTTGCCGACTTCGTTTGAATTGATGGTCTTATTTTTATTACAATGACATATAAATATATATATTTTACATCTGTTATAAAATATAATTTATAAAACCTTACTCCCTGATATTAATAAGTATGTACCCAAGTGTTTTATTATGATCAACTAATAAAAACTATTAGATTTTTTATATTATTTGGATTAAAAAGATTATTCAAAATATTAGTTATATAATACTTGTAATATGTTATTTATTTATAAATTATAAAAAAAGTTATATTTATTTATTTTTTATGGTTTAATGCTCATAAGTATATTATTTATAAATCTTTTTAGATTAATTTTTTTTTTATATTATTTTTTAAATTGGCTTATAACTTGATAATATTTCCACCGATTTTAGTAATATTAAATCATCTAAAAAATAATTTGATTGGTTTAAGATGTTGTTATAATTAAATATATAAATTCAATTTTTAAATTATATTAAAATTAAAATAACAATTAGAAATTATATGAGTCCTAAATTGTTATTATTATTCAAGAAATTATAAAATGATATTATATTACTATGAATAAAATAAAATCTGTAGAGCCCAATTATTGCAGAAGGAAGGGAGAGGACCATAACCTTTTAATGCCAGCATTCCTGCAGGCTGCAGAGCAATGCCGGAGCGGTTATTGCGGTTAGTGTATCATAGCTAGCTGCCCAGTAGAAGATGATGTGCAAACCCCAAGTACGGCACTGTTTTGAGGGCATATGTTCAAAGATTGTTTCTTTTTGCAATTTCAAGTGTTTGAAAGAGGGAGTTTGCGTTCACAGTTCCATAATAAAATTGGGTCTTCAAGAAAATCTGTATTTAAACAACAATTTGCTATCTCTTTACGGTAAATGTTTTGGTGTGCAAATTGCACGCCAATTCTTCGACGAAATGCCCAGCAGGGATGTTGTATCCTGGACAGGAATCCTCTCTGCTTATACTAAAAATGAGAAGCACGAGGAGGCTTTTGATATCTATGATTTGATGATCCTTTCGGGTCAATATCCAAATGCATTCACTCTTTCGAGCATTTTACATTCATACTTCGCTTTAGGAGAATTCATTCATGGTAAACGAATTCATGCGTCTTCAATTAAGCTCGGTTTAGAATGTAATCAAATCTTGGCTAGCTCTTTGATTGATTTTTACTCCAGGTTTGATTCGAGTGAGGAAGCATGTAAATTGTTTAGTTATGTGGATAGTGGTGATACGGTTCTTTGGACAACGGTGATTGCTTCTTGTGTAAAAGCTGGGAAGTGGAGTAAGGCTTTGCAACTTTACACTGATATGATAAAAGCTCAAATTTTCCCGAATGGATTCACTTTTGTCAAAATGTTGGCAGCGTTGGCCCTTCCTGATTTGCAATATGGGAAATTGGTTCATGCCCATATGACAGTTCTGGGAATTGAGCTGAATTTGATATTGAAGACAGCACTTGTCGATATGTATTTTAAATGCCAGAGGATAGAAGATGCCATTAAGGTCTCAAAGTTGACCCCTGAATGTGATGTATTATTATGGACTGCTATTATCTCTGGATTGGCTCACAATCTGAAGTTGGAAGATGCCGTTGCTCGATTTCACGAGATGGAAATCTCTGGAGTCTTGCCAAATAGTTTTACGTACTCGACCATGTTGAACATTTGCTCGATGATATTGTCGCTGGATCTAGGACGGCAGATTCACTCTAGGGTGATTAAGAGTGGCTTGGAGAATGATGTTCCTGTGGGAAATGCAGTTATTGATATGTACATGAAATGTTCGTACAAGGTGGAACAAGGGTTGAGAATGTTCAGAAGGATAAAGCATCCGAATATCATCTCTTGGACATCTGCGATTGCTGGTTTTGCTGAGCATGGTCTTCAACGGGAATCTTTAGATTTATTCATGGAGATGAGAGCTGCTGGAGTGCAATCTAACTCTGTTACCCTGTCTACCATTCTCAGAACCTGCAGTGCAATGAAATCTCCAAATGAAACAATGAAGTTACATGGATACATAATCAAGATTAAATCCGACTACGATGTAGTTGTTGGAAATGCTCTTGTAGATGCTTATGCTGGATCAGGGAGGGTAGATGATGCATGGAATGTGGCAACATATATGAAACATAGAGATGCCATCACGTACACAAGCTTTGCCACAAGATGTAATCAGTTGGGCTATCATGAACTTGCATTGAAAGTAATTAGCTGCATGTTCAATGATGGCATAAAGATGGATGGGTTTAGCCTGGCATGCTTCTTTTCTGCATCAGCTGGCTTGGGATGGATAAAAACCGGATCACAGCTCCATTGTTATTCTGTGAAATCAGGTTTGAGCTGTTGCATTTCAGCTGCAAATGGATTAGTAGATCTCTACGGGAAATACGGACTTATAGATGACGCTCGCAGAGCATTTGCGGAAATAACGGAGCCTGATGTTATATCATGGAATGGATTGATATCAGGATTGGCTTCAAATGGGAATATCTCATCGGCGCTATCTTCTTTTGATGATATGAGGTTAGCAGGAGTTAAACCTGATTCCATTACATTCCTCTTAGTGCTCTTCTCTTGCAGTCATGGAGGATTAGCGGACTTGGGTCTTCAGTATTTCCACTCTATGAGAGAAATACATGATGTAGAACCCCAACTTGAACACTATGTTTGCTTGGTTGACATCCTTGGCAGAGCTGGCAGGCTAGAGGAGGCAAAGGATACCATAGAAACTATGCCTTTTAAGCCAAATGCTGCGATCTACAGAACTTTGTTGGCTGCGTGTAGGCTTCATAGGAATGTGCCTCTAGGAGAAGATGTGGCAAGGCGTGGCCTTGAGCTTAATCCATCAGATCCTGCATTCTATGTGCTGCTTGCCAATCTATATGAAGATTGTGGGCGGTATGACTTAGGTAAAAAGACTCGCAGATCAATGAAAGGATAAAGGGTCGTATCATGGGTGACATCCAGCAAGGATTGGAGCATATATGAAGACCGTTTCTTCACTAAAATTTAGGATCCACAGGATAGCTCATACATTAAATTCAAAGGATTTATGAGGAGATCTTGATGATTGTCAAGTGAGAACAAAATTGCAGATGTACCACAAGATATTCAAAAGACGCCATCAAATTCAAAGAATTGACAAAATTTTGACCCATTTGAGATGATGATCAATAAAGATTATAGCCGGCTCATGTTACTTGTAACAGAATAGCATAAAGGATATTTGATAAAATTTCTTGTAACATCCGCTCTTGTCAAGATTATTAACTGAATGTTGCATGAGAAACCCTATCCGATCTGGTAAACAGGAATTACAAGAGAGCAAACACAAAGCAATAAACTAATAACAATGGAACAGAATCAACTCTGACCGCAATGTTCCTCAAAAGTAAGAGTTGCCTGCACATTATTCCTTCAACTCTGTTTGGCCAGAAGTGACTGCAGGTGCATCTTTCTTGGATTGTATTGCCTCTAACGTCTTGTAGAACTCCTCAGGAAGAGGTCCAGGTCGATGCAAAGGGACATGCTTTGGGACCGGAGCATCATTTTCTATCACCTCACATTCGTAGTCATCGGGAACACCCCAAGGATCCCACTCTACAACACGTCATAACAAACAATGCAAACCTTACCATAAAATCTTAATAAACTTAAACTTTGGCTAACATAAAGAATGAAGTACGACATGTATGCAACAAACTTAGATGAAAATCTTAATTAATCTAATGGTCTCGCATATAGGGACGGAAATAAACAAACTTGCAAGTTTACATCCAATGAAGGCGTTGAAAATAAATTCATCAATATTGCATCAAAAGGTGATGAACAGCTACACAAATTCCATGACAATCAAAGGGTTCACCCAGCATGCAGAGTGCTGAATAGTACTACCGAGGCAGGACAGATGGACTGCGGACGTATTAATATCAATCTTTCCCTTACCATCTTTTGCGAAACATATACTCCTTCCTTCTATAATAATAGACTTATGTTTACTTTTTCCTCTGCCCTGAAACTATAGATCATTTACTTTTTAAATGTTGTAACTTTTTATCATACCCATACTTAGTTTGAATATTTATCAAAACAATCATCTTTAGATTATCGATCTTACAAAAGTGATTTTTTTTATTTATTTCCATCATCAACTGCCAATAATGATACCCTCAAAATCTAAATCATCTGGTATGAATCAGGGATGTCTTGGGAAAATGTAATAATTTAACTATAAAAACTACATTTTGTTTATATGTGTGAAATTGACCATTATGTGATGGATGGAGTATATATATTCCAAGACCCACATCTAGTAACCAATTGCAACTTATTTTCCACGAAAATAAAGAGTAAACTTGAGAATTATCAAGTATAATACCGCAATGTAGTTTGAAAAATTTTGATTTTCAATCTCAAATGATCACCTAATAATTTTCTCATATTTAGGTTCAATTCATCATTTCCGAAGCAGAGAAACATGAGAATATCAATACAAAGTACCAAATTGAACATAAAAATCAGAGAAGACGGATCGAAACGTAAGTAAAGAGAAGAAGAAAATAGATACAGACCGATCATTTTCTCAATAAGTTTAAGCTCATCTTGAGCCTCTTCAATAAGCTCCTCAACCTGGCCGCAACCAAGTCTCTTCTCGATCATTTCCCAATCCTCTTCCTCCTCGCACACTTTCAGTCTGTGTATAGTGAAGCTCTCCACAGCCTTTCTATAACCTTCGTCTTCAGGTACGGCTTGAATACCTTTTAGGGTTTTGTTGTAGAGACTGATGAGTACCTCTCTGGCGTTGGGAACGACATCAAGACCAACGATTCCGGTGGTTTGCTTCACTTTGGCCATCAATGGCCGTGCGATCGCCCGTAGGAACATGATGAATCAGTGAATGGATCTCTCCTCTGCTTCCTCTCCACTCTGCTTGTTACTTTCAGTGTGGAGAGAACCTGTATGGATTGATGTCAATGGTTAGGTTTTGATTGTTTGGGCTTTAAGCCCATGAGCCCATGGGCTTTGTATGTGTTAAATTGTCAAATTTTTGGGCTTTTAAGTCCATGGACTGATGGTTTTAAATGATCTTCTACAATAACATGATGACACTTCAAAAAAGAGTCGATTACATCATTATATAATAGATATTTTATCTCCAAGATAGATATATAATTTATTTTTAAAAAAAAAACACTTTTAATATTTAATTAAAGAATACTTATATTGTATATGCTCCATAAAAGTGGAAGGGAAATTTCAGAGAATGAATGAAGGCATCAACCTGCAGTGCTCCATAAACTAACTATTTATAGATTTCTACCAGAAAAAAAATACAAATAAATAAATTGTAGATATAGACGACGTGAAAGACAATTAATTGCAAGCAGGAAGACTCGGTCTAACTGGAGTCACATTCACATCTAGCCAGTCTGAAATCAAAATGAACATCAGACAAGATGACCTCTTAACCAAGTTCCATCACTCTCCTAACATCATTACATTCCTCAACTACCTCTCGTTGTATGCCTTAATTTCTCTCTCCACCCCCTCCCTCTCTCTCTCTCTCTCTCTATATGGATGTATATATATAAGGGGAATGGGAGTATTTTATAAGCATTGACTAACGTTTACAAGTGAAAAAATACTAAAATTGACAGACTAATATTTAACGAATAAAAATTTTGACCTTTGACTGAGCTTTGTGGTTCGACCATGGCAGAAGTTTTGTCAGTCGGAGTTGGTGTCAGAGTCTTAACCTCCCAACGCCATTCCGACACCTGTCGTCGGCCCACGTGCAATTCCCTTGCGGAAATAAATAACCAGACATGTTTTTTTTCTTTTTTTTTTTTTTTAGTTATTACAAGGATCGGAGATGTACCTTGTATTGGGTTAACAATGGGGTCCGAGAATTTCCATAGCTATTTACATCCATCTCTCTTTCCGTCGTCAGAAAAAGGAAAGCCCGAGTGGGAGAAACCCGGACAAGGAATTTGGGGTAAACCTGGACAATAAATTTTCTATATTTTTTAATAAATTAAATATTAATTTTAAATCTAAAAATATGATAATTAAAATACTTATTTCAAAACTCGTTCTGTTTATAAACATGCATATTTTTATTATATATTTTTTTTAAAAAAATTCATAAATGTAATGTTTGGTGTCAACTATTTGTAAAAATACTTTCAATATATATATATATAATATTTTAAATTTCATTGTACATTTTTTTTTATCATTAATGACTATAACTTTGTATTAAACATAAACCATGTATTTCATTTCATAATTTAGAATAATTCATGTATTTTAAAATATATGTTAATACAAATAATGTTACATTTTAAAATATATCTTAAATTATTATTAATAGTGTATGCACTTATATATATATATATATATATATGAAATTTAAATGAAGATGTTGAATGGTTAATATATGGTGTTGAACACATTGGATTCTTTTCTTTATTTATGAAAAAAAAATCTCTTAATTAACCACACAATGAACTATCTTATTGGCTATGAAAAATCTCTTTATTTTTATAATTTTTTTTTATTTTATATGTCAATTAAAAATTATATTAATAATGGATGGTCACTCTTTAAAAAATGTTTAAAATGTATTACTTTATAAAAAAACAATAACTAATTTTAGTATTCAAATGATATTATAAAATAACATGTAAAAAAAAGTATGATAAAAAGTTGAAAATAATATATTCATGATATATTCATGAAACGTAAGAATTATATTGATTCTGAATATTTTTTTTTTTCTATCTGAAGATTAATGGAAGAATGTAAATAGTATATAATTGATATTTTTGAAGTAATAATTATGTTTTAAAGCAATAATTGGTTTGATGTGTTGATAATGAAGAAAAAGAAATGTAATAACAAGATTCCTTTAAATGGAGGTAGATAATTATGAAGGGTGGTTTAAGAACATGCCAAAGGTGGGAAAAGAAAAATCAAATAAACCTCATCATATTCAATTGATGCATTCATAATCATAATGTAATTAACCTTGATTATATATATATTGCATGTTCATTAGTACTTTATCAACTACTTGCTACTTCTTTAATCCTTCTTTCTTCTTTTTTTTTTTTTTGAATTTTAAAATATAATTAAATGTTTTACCATGATTTTTTTTAAGTATAGTTTTATTTGATTGAAAAAATTAATAAATATTAATCTTTTTTATCTTATTTTAAAATTTATTTTTATATTTAATTATATGGGTTTGAAGTCTATAAATCATATTAATTTACAATTAGCTATTATATTTTTTAAAAAAAATTATTATTTTAAGATATCTAAAAATAATAATTTTATTTTAAATATGTATATATGTATATTCATTATAAAAAAAGGAATTATGATAATTATTTGTATTATTAAGTGTGTCAAGTAACATTTAAATATTATAAATATTTATATATTGAATATAATATATGAAAAATTAAAAATATTAATTACACTGAAATTAAGATAATAAATTTCATTATAAATAAAGATAATCAAAAGAAAGATGGTTAATCAAATAATATATATTAAGAAAATCAGAATATAAATATATATATATAGAGAGAGAATGGCATACTTTTATAAAGTTGATTATTCTTTTGCATGTCAGAATGAATAGATTTTTCACTTTTTCTAGAGCACTTGATTTATAGTTGTTGAAGACTTGGATTGGTTTCCCTTTTGTCCTCTAATTATTATTTTCATTTTTTTAATTCATAAATGTCAGGCTACTCATTTCACTAT
The DNA here is from genome assembly GCA_948192965.1 of Dalechampia spathulata. Lineage (NCBI taxonomy): Eukaryota > Viridiplantae > Streptophyta > Magnoliopsida > Malpighiales > Euphorbiaceae > Dalechampia > Dalechampia spathulata. The sequence continues at coordinate 84,615 of CANYBF010170422.1, forward strand.
ATATATATATATATATACACACCACAATTTAATCATTTTTTATTATTAATAAATTATAATTTAAAATTCAAATAACACAATTTCATTATTTTATAAATTAAATATGTAGTGCAAGATATCATATAAAGTTCAAGATATTACTTATATAATTTTGAAAAATATCTTATCATATAAAATGGTATTAAGATGGATTAATCTAAAATAATTATTTTGTAATTAGTAGGAGAAAAGAAATAATAAAAAAAAAGAATGGAAAGAGGAGGGAGGGAGGGAGGGGGGAAGAAGAAAAGGATGAAAGGACAAAAAGAATGAATAGAGGGAGAAGATAAAAGACAAATTCTTGATATAACTCTTTGTACATCTATACTGGTAGATTACTGTAATTTTACATTAACAGCTTATATATTTTCTATTTTCTAACTTTGCCTTTGCGAAAATTCTTCTTCCACCGCCTTTTCTGTCAGCCACTGCCTTGGGTGGTTCGGGAAGCGGTGGCCGAGCCGCCAACAGCCCAGGAGGAGAAGTTGTCACCAAAATCAGGGCCGAGTCCTGATGCTCTAGTTTTAGTACTGTCATGGTCACTAGCAACAGGAAAAGCTCCTGGATTAATTCCAGGAGCACCACCCAGTTCTTGGAAACCCTTGATCAAATCTTCATTTAGGGTCATGTTAGGAATCAGAATATTGTCATCATCATATTCATCTTCCTCGTCACTTCCCATTATATTATGGCCCTCCCTGTCAGCTCCAATATCCATGTTTCCAATTCCACCGTCTGCCTGGATGTTCTCATTGGCCGCTCCTCCTACTCCGTCGTGGTGGTCCATGGATGCCGACAGTGGGGTGGTTGGAGAGAGACTTGTCACCGAAAGTGGAGACGAGCTGGGTGCCTTTTCAGGCTCATCAGATTCTTTATTATTATTTGAAGTTGCAGCGGGCTTTTGTGAAGCTGCGGCGAACTTGTTTCTCGTACTTCCGGCGAGCGAATTCCTGTGAGTTGGACGGGGATGGGTGTGATCGCCGGTGTAGCTTACTATATACATATTCGGATCTTCATTGCTCCTTTCTACTTGTTTTCTTGCTGCGCATCCTTTTGAACTGCTGCATCTATAGTAATTCCTGCTCAGCTCAACCCAACATTAAAACAAAAATTCAATCTCTAAGCTTAGAAACACATATAGTCAAGTTTAAATCTTTTGTTGGAAGAAAAAGTTTGAACCTTGGATATGGAGATCCTTTGATAGGCTTCTGTCCGTACTTACGCCAAGCCCACACATCGTTGCAGAGATTTTCTGCTGCGACTTGCATTACTTGCCGCTTGAGGTGGCACTTTCTGTGAAACAATAAATTAGAGTTCATCCATGAAACTTTCTTCCAAGTTGATTTAAAGTGAACAGCTAGAAAAAGAACGAGCAAAACAAACAAAAAAAAAAGACAGAAAAGCCCACTTCTTTCTTGATCTTGAGACTGGTAATTGCATGGTGGTGCGTAAAGTAAGGACAGGAGTGTTGGTTCCAACCGTTTGATGGTGGTGGTGCAATGGTTGCTGTTGAGATTGTTGTGCATGTTGCAACTGTTGATGTATGTTATTGAAGCTGATGCTATAGGGTGGGGGTGGCGGTGGCGGGGGTGGAGGTAGAGGTGGCGGTGGTGGGGGTGGTGGTGGTGGTGGTTGCTGCTGAAGAAGAAGATGATGGTGTTGCTGTGCAACTTGGGGCTGATTTTGGCCACTAAATTCTCCAAAACCATAAATGGAGGGCAAAGGAATATTATTACCTTGACCAGCAGGAGAGACAGGAAGAAAGGGTTTATAAGAATCTTGCAATTCTTGCCACCCATTATTATCATTTCTAGGATGAACAAGATCAGGAAAAGAAAAAGGGTCATCATCAACTTCGAAAGTCAATGAAGCCAAGGCATTTAAACGATTCTCAAACCTGCCATTTTCAACGGTGTTGGACTGAGATGATGGGACAACGGCAGCGGGGGAAGAGGAGGTGCAACTCCTCACTATAGCATACAGATCCCAATCTTCTCCAGCCATTGATATCACCCCAAATATCTACTTGGAAACTCTAACCAAACCTTATGTATTTCAGTGCGGTAATTCCCTTCCTTTCGCTCTCTTTGGAGGCAAATGGGTAATTAAAGGACGGCGCTGACTTTTGGGTTTTGGGTGGGACAGGAAAAAAATACATAGAAAAAGGAGAAGAGAGTAAGAAGAGAGGGAGAGAGAGAGAGAGATGGAAATGATAATGGAGCACTTACATGGTATATGTTAATTATTTATACTACAAGAAAAAAGGGCTTTTCTAAAAAATAAAAAATACTAATGGAAAGATAAATGGGTTTTGCAAATTCCAGAGAGAAGATGGGTTTTCTGTTTGAAGATTAGACAAAAAGCAAAAAAAAGAAAAGAAAAAACCTCTTTTTCTTTGACTTAGGGCAATTGTCAAAAGGGGGCCCTAGCCAAGCAAGAGAGAGAGGGTTGCATTGCTTGTACAATTGGCTACATACATGCTTTTCTCACTATAAATTTGATTTGATGCTTAGCAAAGTGGTACCAATGTAATTATCTTCTACTAATTCTAATATAATACTTACATCCTTACTATCATTAATCTATATATATATAATTAATTATATTTATGATTTTACGACAAGGGTTTTTTAATAATTTTTATTGTATTAATCAATATAATTTTAAATATTTAGTAAAAATAATATATATCACGTTTATATTAATCACCTGTAGAAAATCAATCTTACAAAAAAATTTAATAAGTTATAAAGCAAACTATAGAATACTATCATAGAATTTTACATGAGTAAATTCATAAATTGAAGATAAAACAAATAAGAATCTTTGAAATTTATTATAAAATAGATCTATATATATAACACACAAGAGGAGGATAATTTATGATGGGCGAGGCATGCAATACATTTGGCCATCACACATTCCAAATATAGTGTTTAGATTTGCATTGTATTAGAGTTTGGTCTAATAGCGGTTGGAATAAATAAAGTAGAAAGGTCTAGGAATAATTGAATGAGATGTTAGCCCCACCTTAACCTTTTTGAGGATGGTGCATAACCCCCACCCCCACCCCCACCTCCCCTCAATCCCCTTCTTGTTTTTATTACTTAACTCTTATTAATTCTTAGTACTTGCTCCTATTAATTAAGTTTAACTATCTAATTAAAAACGTCTTACCGAAATTTGTCCTTTTCACATTGGTTAAACCCTTTAAACCAATTTCTTCATTTTTAACCAATTAGACATGTTTTCTCTGTTCTTGCAATCAATGAATCATGCCACTTACTTCTTTTAGCTATATTTGTTGCTAAATAATACACTTATGTGTTTATATATACTTCTTTTTCGTTCAATTTCGGGTCGAGTCATAATAAATTAATGTACATTTTACATTCTATGTATATTAATTTCATTGAATTAATGATAAATTGATATATATATATATATATATATATTGCATTTTCGTATATTAATCTCATTCAACTAGAAAAATAATAATAAAATTGTTATGAATATTGTACTTTGAATATATTCATTTCGTAGGAATTAAATAACGACAAATTAATATGAATGTTGCATTTGCGGCTACCGAATCTATCATCCAATAAAATAAATAACGACAAATTAAATTGCGATTCAAGTATATCAATTCCATCAAATTAGGAATCGAATGAAAACAAAATAATAGCATTTGCATATATCAGTTTAATCGGATCTAGAAACAAAAAGTGACAAATTTATTTAAGTATTGCATTTCGTGTGAATTAATGTCATCAAACTAGGAACCGAACAACGACAAAATGATCAAATTTCATATAATTAATAATCAAATAGCGATAAATTAATATAAATATTGCATTTATATATATTGATTCCATCAAATTAGAAAATAAAAAATAACGAGATGATATAATATTATATTTTGAGTTACAAATTAATACAAATATCATTTTTTGAACATTAATTTCATTAAACTAGAATCATATGATGATAAATTAATATAAATGTTGCATTTATGAATACAAATAGAAAAATAAATAATGATAAACTGACATTTCATTATATCAATCCTATCAAATTGGTAATCAAATGATGACAAATTAATATAAATGTTATATTTGTGTATATTAATTATGTTAGATTGAGAAATAAATAACATGATAAATTGATGCAAATATTGCATGTTGAGTAAATTAATGCCATCAAATTGAAAATTAAGAATGATAAATTGATATAAATACTATATATAATCGATAATAAAATAATGATAAATTAATATGAGTATTGTATTTATACATATTGATGTTGTTGTACGAGGAATAAATATCGATAAGTGGGTATAAAATATTATATGTCAAGTATATTAACATAAAACTAAGAATCAAATGACGATAAAATAATAATTGCATAATGAATCAAAAATATTTTTTTAATACATTTGATCTCAAATTATCCAAAGATATATGGACAATAACATATATTTTAATTAATAATAATTTAACATGAAATAAGCAAACAAATATCTATTTTTTATAAAAAAATAAAAGTAAATTGCAGATATTGGTAGGTCTCATGGAAGGTGTAATAAATAGATGGCTGCATTTTAGTTTATTGCTTGGTAGATGAAGGCTGTCTTTGGCTCTAATAGCCATAATTATCCATAATCACATAATTATGTGCTAAGCTTCCATTAATAACAAGAAAGGACACAGTGCAACACACGCGTTGGTATAGAGCGTGAAGTGAAGGTGCTCCTTTTCATGTCAAAATGAACTTTTATACATAAATACAGGGTGGGGCACACAAAGGGCACGTAGACGACACAATCCAGAATGGCGCGTGTTAAATGTTTTCGACACGAAATAAGAGTAGCCAGCCCCACAGAGAAAACCTTGAAAAGGCCGTTTGGCACGCTGCACCCGTTGCGCTCAGGACTTGATACAGCTCGTCCACGTGGTGCAGAAAAATCCTTTACCCCTTCCCTGCTGTTGCCACGTGTCTCAATAGAAGATGTCGGGTGATGATGGCATTACTCCTCCCAATCTCTTAATTTCCAGGATAGTTTTCCATTTTATTGACTGAAAAATCATTTTATTTTATTTTTTTTATTATATATATAAAATAAATATAATAAACATTATTAATGATGAAAAAGGCAAAGATATTATTATATTTGGTTTATAAAAGAATCTTGAGCGGCTAGAAACGGGTTCCCAATTAAATGCAATTCGGGTATGCCTTTTTTAAATGTGGGAACCTTTTTTTGCTTTTAATCATAGGGTATATTATTTTCTTTTACTCCTCTATGTGTTTAATGATGCAATAAAAGAATAAAGAATTATTGTCTCCTATATTTTATTATTAATATGAAAAATTATAATAATTTTTGCTCTATTTTAAACTAATATTACTTGAATTAAACAAAAAAAAAATCTACCGGTCAAACCATTATTTTGTAGTTTTCGATACGATCCCATCCAATTAACCAATACCTTCTTACCCCATTAAATTTTTTAAAACGTTCCATACCCTATCTTTAGAAATTACAAAAGTTTGAATATATATATATATATATATATAGTATAGGTTTTTAAATTTTTTTTTATAATTTAATACCCGGAATTCGAATTTATAAACAAAATTATTTATATTAGATATATATTTTTCTTCGTATTCGAACTAAATTATCAAAATCGAATAGTTTTTTTACGAGGAAGATATGGTTATAGGAGAAGGGAAGAGGGGAGGGGAGGGGGGCATTAATAATTTGGTAAGAAAGGGATGGGACTGAGGGAGTAATTGGTGTGTGGCAAGCTTGTTTAAGACGAGGAATTTACGAGTGTAAAGATGCCGCCACCGATACATCAAAAGTAGCCCTCCTACGGGGCCACCCTATGCTTTTCCTTTTCCCCACTAAAATTTAACATTCCCCAATATAAAATAATTTTTTAATTTATTTTATATATATTCATTTCTTTCACTTCCTTTATTATTATTATTATTATTATTATTATTATTATTAATTGAAAATTGATTTGATTTATTAAAATAATATTATAAATTATAATTTAAATAAATATACCCTTCTTAACATTATCTTTTAGTTGCATACATGTCAAGTGTTTTATTGTAATTAACGGAATCATTATGTTTGTAAAATTATAATAAATTTAGTATTTGGAATAAAATAAAATTATTTATTTACTAAAACCTAATATTTAGATTGAAGTGAACTCCTTTTTTTTCTATTTTTTAAATTATTAGGCACACGTAATTAAATGATTAATATTTTTATTAAATTAAGCTTGAAACTATAGTTGGATTTGATATAAAAAGATGAAAATAAATATTTCATCCATTATATCCCTAAATTTACATATATAAAGTAAAATACGAAATGTCTATTTTAATATAAATATACAAATTTTATCCTCAATAATTCCATAAAAAATATTTTTCAATATGAATTTTTAATTTTTAATTTTTTATATATTTTAAAAGAATCTATAATTTCTATATAAATTGTAATTTACTTTAATAAATTTTAATAAAAAATGATATTGTAATAAAATTTATTGATTTTATCATTATATTCGATCTCTTCCTTTATTAATATGATCAAAATTAGACCTTTTATTTATCAATATTAAAAATACAAATAATCACTTTCGTGCATGTAATAAGCATGAAAAATAATTTATAATAAAATATAATATTAGAAACTCCCACATTTATCAAAAGTACATGAATAGAAAATTGAATTAATTATATTAAAAAATAAAAAATATTACATTATTAATTACGATAGATCTTGAAAATATTATGTATAATTTTAATATGTGGTATCTTCAATTGATCACTTTTGATAGAATTCAACAATAAAAATATCTTAAATTTTAAATTTATAATAAAATAGTATACGAAATTTGGGATTTATATAAAATATAACTTATTAAAATAAAAAAAAAAATACGATAAAAGGGTTAATATGAGAAACCTCAAATGACGTGTTGCATGGATGAGGAAATGATAAGTGACATTAAAATAAATAAATAAAAATGATAATTGCAATAAGGGGAAAATGCAATAAAATTAGGGTTTGGAATGATCCAATTGAACGAACAAAAGAGAAGAAGAATCGGAAAGTGAAGTCAACTGGACGAATGATTGGATCAAGAAAAGCAATGTTTCACGGGATTAGGGATTAGGATTGATAATGTTAAAATGTTTGCAAAGTAAAACATATATCATTTCACTAACCTAACCTTTTTATTATTATATATTATTTTAATAATTTATATTCTTCCCCACCCTTTTTTTTGTTTTTTTTTAATTTATTATATTATTAATTTGAATTTTCTCATATATATTATAAACATTTCATTATTATTATTATTATTATTATTATTAGCCGCTTCATTTTCTTTTCATAGTTAATTTTCATATTATTTTTCTTTAAAGATGGTAATTTTAGAAAATGTAATTGTTATATTATTGATTGATATTCGATTCTCATTATTAAATTATTATGAAGATCGATTTTATAAGAATGATTAATCATAAAAATTGATGAATTTGAATTCAAGTTAAATACTGAGTCTAATAAGTGATAAAAAAAAATATCAACAGTTTCATACATGTGATTAATATTTTATAATTTCATTTCGAACAATATCATAATAATAAAGTTATATAAATGATAATATATATTTACAAAAATTGTTGATTTTTTTTAAAAAAGAGAAAAGGATAACTTCACATTTTCTAGAGTGAGAAAGAGATATAGACATTAAATAAATAAATAAATAAATAAATAATTACAAAGGGATCTTCAAAATAAAATAAAATAAACAGAAAGTGAATAACATTAGAAACCCACAAGAATATATGCTTCTAGAAAACAAGCCAAATAAATATCTGTTGATTAAAAAAAGAAAACATGCTAAAATATCCGTACACATATGCCACTTTTTGATTCCTTCTTTGGCAATAATAATAATAATAATATTAAGCAAAAAACATACTATTTTTGGAAATCAGATTCTAAATTCTTAAAACTATGTGGGTTCAAGGAAAATAACAATTTTTTAATAAAAAAATATCATATAAAATTCATGAAAATAGCAAATTAGTGAAAAAAAAAGTTACTATGATGAAGTTTTCAAAAGTTTAATGTAAAATTTTAAAAATAATTAATGACTAATAATTATTTTAAAAATTTCTTTTTTTTAAAGTTTAAATTGTAGTTGTAATATGTAAGAAATTACATTTAATATTTTCTAAGTTCTATTTGTTATATATATATTTTTTATTTTTTTAGATAATTATATAATTTTAAAATTAAATCCAATTATGAAGTATATAATGTTATAGTTGATTACAATATGAAAGTTAGATGTATTTTTTTTTTAACTTTTTAGATTAATTGATATGTGCATCTAGTTTTTAAATAAGTTGTTGTATTTTGAATTATATTAGTATGAATTTTAAAAGAAAAAATAATTTAATATTGAATTAAAATAAATTTATATAGTTTTATAGTGCATACTAATAAGTATACTTAAAATATACATGATTACATGATTTTACAATTAAATTATACATTAAATATTTATAGGTATGTTAAAGGTATACGTTATTAAAGTATATTTAATATTTATTTTTGAGTTATATTAATATGAATTTTAAAGGAAAAATAATTTAATTTTAAATCAAACTAAATCTATATATTTTTATAGTGTATATCAATCAAGTTTTGAATATACATAATATACAATATGAATAAAATAATATATAATTAGAAAAAAGAATTATATTTTTTTTGTTATTTTGCATTAAACATATATTATTGTTATTTTAGATCTTCTTAAAATATATATTATTACCTAACTTTACAATTAAAGTATATATTAAATGTTTATATTTTATTTCACTTTGATTTTTTAGTCAAGTATATTTAAAATATACATGATTAAAACATAATTAACATATATTTTTAGTATTAATTTTTAAAAAATATAAGATATATAATAATTAGGGTGTATGATTTGTTTAATATTATTTTAAATTTTAAATTTTAAATTTTAAATTTTAAATTTTAAATTTTAAATTTTAAATTTTAAATGTATTGTATGAACATTGAATTTATGTAACCGAATGTTATGATGTTTGAATTAGGAAAAAATAAATTTGTTGAGATTAATTAAAAAAAAAAAAAAAGGTAAGTTAAAAATATTAAAAAATGAAATTAAAAAGGGGAAAAATGTAATTTTAAAAACATCAAAATAGGAAATTTCAAATAAACAGGGGCTATGGGCATTTTTGAGAAAAAATATTAAAAAAAGTTTAAAAAGTTTAGTTTTGATAATTTTTTTAAAGGGTAAGCATTTATGATAATAGTTTTAAAATAATGATGTATTTTTATAAAAATCTCTAAACTGGTCAAACTAATTTATAAGCTTTAAAATAAGTTAAATTTGTTTATTTTAAATAATTTAAGAGTTTATAAGTTAAAAAAATAAGTTAGACAGGAAAGCTTATTATTTGTAGACTTCTACGCATGATGCTTATAAGTTTGTTTGATCAATTATTTTACCATATTATATTTATATAATTATAAAATTTCATCCTTTAACCTTATTTTAAATATAAAAGAAAATTCATCTAGTATTTTTTATATTATTATTTAGTTCAAATTTGTTATGAAGGTATATTTTCTTTGTTTTTCTCTTAAAATTTTATATGTGGATTCATTGATTTTAATATTCTAAATTGTTTTACCATTTATTTTCAAATATATTTCATTTTGTTGAATTCATTGATTTTTATTTTATTAATTTCTTGATTTATGAATTTTTAAAACAGATTACAAGTTGTAAGAACAATAATATCTAAATATAAAAAATATTCATCTTATTATAAATTTGAACTTTTTCATATGAATTACATTCTAAAAGTAATAATAAAAAATTAATATACATTAATATTTTATTTATAAATCTATTATAATAAAATATTAAATTATAAAAAATATTCATCTAGTAATAAAATTAAAATTTTAATATAAATTAAGTATATTTCAATAGTTTCATAAAAAATAAAGTAACTTATATTAATATTTTGATAATAACTATATATCCTTTTTAATTATTTTAACAATAAATCTACTTATAAATTAGTTTTTACTAATACTTCATTGCTTATCAATCATTTATAAATTTTAAAATCAAATACTTAATTATTTAAAATTTTTAACATTTATAAATTAAAATTAATTTATAAATACTTAATATTTATAAGCTAATTTATGTAAAATGGCCCCATAGTGTAATTTTGATGGTGGAACATTGAACACGGAAAAGATAGAGTGAAGTGATGGTTAATGGTCTTCGTGTTAGTCAATGGCTTGATGCTTTTGTTTTTGCTCTTTTTGGGTCTTTTTGAGAGATGGGTTTGGCGACTTGTGAAAGCGGATGGAGAGGGGGAAGAGAGGGCACGGTTTTTGCAGTCATATCGAAAAATGGGGTTATTGTCAAAAAGGGCAAAAATCCCAATCCATAAGCAGTTTCATAATCCACTATGGACCATTTTTTTACTTGGGAGTTCGTTCAATCAATGATCTTCCCTTTCAGTGCACTTTGCCGAGAAAGAGATAGTGTGGCCACCACCACCCACCACCCACCACCCACCACTTTGTAGGGTGGGGAGGCTGCAGATTGACTACCCACAAGCCAACGTCTTGACAGATCCCTCGTGTCTGCCCACTAGTACATTATATGGACTTACTTGCAGCAGCAGAGAGACTCTCCTTCGGGATGTCCACGTAGAAGAAAAACTCATTTCTACAGTTAGGATGGGTTTCTTAAGGCATTATTCATCTACCAGTGAAGGCAATGATATCGCTGCTTTCTTTACCATAAAGGGAATTCTAGCATTGCATAATGATAAACAATGAGGCCATCATATGATGCCAACTCAAGTGGAATTCTAGCTCGTTACAAGCTAAAATGGCCGGCAAATCAATCCACGCAGCCTTTCAAGGAAACTGGCATCATACCCAGAGAGGAATGTAAATATTTGATGCTATCTGATAGAAACAATTGTATCAAAATTCCAAGCCGCTTGGCTCAACTAACATGTGATTCTTATTAAATCTGGCTACATTTTACAGCACTACATAGTAGCACAAATGGATAGATATGCATCTATGTGGGCAAAAAACCTGGCGCTCATAGCCCTCATAATGACTCGTTACATATTGCATTCTAGAATTTTCCTTTCTTTAGTTAACTGAAATTAGGTAACTCATGGAGAAGATGGTATCTTTTCTAAAGGAATTTCTTTACTTTTTTCCACCACGGATCAAGCGAGTTGAATTAGTCTTCGACATACCGGAATAATAATCGCCAACATTAGCCACAAAGAGCGGATCCCTCTCCTCGATATCCACATCATTACCGCTAATACTACCATTTTCCCTGTCAGTTTGCTCCAACTCTCTCGTTAGATCCTCCATTGTCTTCTTTAAACTAGCTTTGCTCATTTGCCCTGCTTCTCCGGTTGAGATACCAACCATGGTGATCTTTGGAAGAAATGGATTGGTCTCTAAGTTTTGCTTTGTGCACTCACTTGATGAATCATGTGATCTACAAGATACAATTGAAGTAAGCATAGTGAAAAGACATCAAGAAATTTATACATGGATATCAATATAGATAGATCAGCAATTTGTGGCACCTTAATCCTAACCCCTTTCCAGCTTTATGTTGTTTCAACCCTGAATGCTGAAACCAGTCTCCAAATGGCAGCCGTAAATCTGTTCTTCGCTCATGATTAGCTTCAGCATTATCTTCCAAGTTTGATTTTGACGTGCTAACATCTGCTTTAGAGTTAGTAAGACAACCAGCAGGCTCAGAGGCTCTTTGAAAAGAAGAGGCACTTCTGCATCAAGATAAAAATATAACAATAAAAATATTCATACAGAACTTGGAGGTGCGAAAAAAAAAAAAGAAGAAAAAAAGTAGTCTGGCAGCTGATGAGAGGGAAGAGGAGTGGGATTTAACAGAAGGCAACTGCTTGCCATCAAAATCTACCAACGATTGACCTATTCTTGTGTCAAGCATAAAATTCAACTAAGCCTTCCCCCCAAAAAGGCAACAAATAAAACCACATTGTCCAAACAAAAACAAAGCCACCTTATGATACTTGAGTATTGTACCTAACTAGCAAATGATGAAAGCTATAATTATGCATTTAATGTGTTACAGTTTGTATATATGTAGGTATGCGTAGAGTTGGGGACTTTATTTTAGAGATGTGATTGTAGAAGATTATCTAACGAATTAATTATTATTTCATTTCCCTTTATATTGTCATGTAATCTGTATATAAACCCTCATCTAGTGAACAATAAGTCATACAATTCTCTAAAATCTTCATTTGTATTCTACATGGTATCAAAGTGATCAAATGATTGGATAATCCTGGACTGGATTTGAGATTTGGAATTAAGCTAGCATGAAATCTAGACCTGTTTGTGGATCTAGAGCTTTTGAAATAGGCCTAGGTGTTTGATGGACCATCAGATGAAGGTTCATATTTAGTAAGTGAAACCAGTTGCACTTGTGGGGAGTGTCAAAGAATCAAGCATGAAAAAAATGTGAGGAATTTAAGTGATTTGTAAGTGGAGTAGACTGATACTTAATACAAGCCAATCGATTTTTATGCAAAATGGATACCAACCCCATTTAGGATCACTGTTATGAGTTTGGCCCAATGCTCACTTTAGCCCATGAAATTTCTATATAATTTTAGAAAGAGAAGGATAGTCACACAGCAAAAGCAGAGAAAATAGATTGAACGTAACCAATGATAATCCACCACATATAATTTCAGAAGAAAAACAGTAACAGCTCAGAAAATCCAGGATGCACCTTTTCTCAAACGAGTCAACCACATATGGGAACTTTGGCTGAATCCCAGTTGCTTTTCTTAACCACCTAGTGCCTAATAATACTCTATCGACTGCATAAAGAAGATGAATTTCAGCAGCCTTTGAAATGACACTGAAAGGTATTGAAGGATGGCCAATCTCATCCATCATTTCCTGAACCTGCAACCAAATAACCCCGTTGTTAACAGAAAGCAATCCGCGAACCAACAGTGCCAAACAAGGATGGGAAAGCTATGGTAATGCATTCAAACAATTGTCAATTCTTTAAAACATCTTACCGGAACATGATTGAGCATACATAACCAAGACTACACTGGATAGTTCATACATCAATCAAAATCATGCAAATTTTATTAAACCCTTTTTCTGCTAACAAAAATGCAATCATAAAAATTGCACAACAGCTAATATAAATCTGATTCCCCATATGAAACTATTGTCGCCTACTTTTTAATACTGCATGCCATAATGATACAATAAATTAGACAAACAGAATTTGTACCTCTGGTGGCTCCAACATGCTATCTCCCATTTCTTCAATCACTTCCGCTGCCAAGCTGTCATCAATAACATCTCGTCGTCGCTGCATGCGCCGGGTTTGTATTAAAGAATGAAAGTGCTGATCAACAGACTCCTCAAGAATGTTATCCAGCATGCGTTTATCAAAAAAATATGGAGTATACCTGACCAAGTAAAACAACAGCATAAGCAATAAATAGCAATATAGATCTGAAACCATGTTCTTCAGATAAAAGATTATCAAAAATATTACAAACAAAAGAGATGCAGTGACAAGTTCATTTAATAAAGGCAGCTGATGTTCCTTTCCTGTTCGTCCATTCGTGTTCTTAAGCAATCATTCAATCAAAAGAAAAACATCTTCATAGATTTCTTGTCAGACAACCAACAGATACTAGAAAATGGCCAGATAACCAGTAGTATCAAAGATTAAAACACTACTTATAGAAGACAGGGAAGGCCGCTGGAAAATGAATACATTTCGACTGCCCTGTATTGCAGACAAGAGGAATGTCCAGGAAAGCTTTTGATCATACACTGTCACTAGAAGTGAAACATACCATTTAATCCCATCTGCAGTAGCTATTGCAATATCTAAATTTTGAGCACTGAACACAGGAACTCCATCAACCTTTTTCTTCCCATCGCTCTGAGGAATTGTCTTGAGAAGTTGGTTAGCTGCCTTGACCTATGAGCAGAAATAATTACTGTTTCTCAGAAGGTAAAAGTAGCTGCCTTCCCATAACAAAATTTGAAACTTGAGTGATAGTACCTGCTTCTCGTTTGGAACAAACTGAAATAGATGAGGTTTTTCCTGCAGAAAAAGAACAACCTTATTAGCTATGTATCTAACATATAAAAAGACAAAGGCATGTAATCCAAGCTAGCAAGAAATACCTTAAAATGCTCATATGCTAAGTCAAGGCGACAAGCACCCACCACTCCGCTAGGTATATTCAGCCGTTTAACATATGTAACTAAACAAAAAGTAAAATATATATCAAGCCATAAGGCAAGTACCAAGTAACTAGTAATCACAGTTAAATCACCCACATAACTAAGTAAGTGGTCCTTAAAGATCATCAAATTTATAACATCCCGTTATCTTTTCAGTCAAACTGTGTTAGGATTACGAAATTTGATATTTAACTGTAAATTTGATAATTTTGAAAACACAAAGATCTTAAGGGTTATATTTGCAAATAACCCTTAAATTAAACGAAATAACAAGGAAAGAGAAGTCACCGGCATCCCCTAAATCCATGAAGAACCGAAATACAGGGCCATTTCTCTCGCTCTTTGTGACTGTTGCAAATACCTTCTTTAGCCACTCAGGTGTTCTATTCATTCCAAAAAAAAAATAATTAAGAAAAATAAGTTAACCAAAAGGGTTTAAGTTATAAAGATGATAATTTTGAACCAGAGCATAAATTTGTAATTTTTTTAAAAATTACACCTTTTGGAAATGAAAGGAATATCAAAATGAGTAGACACAGCCATAAGCCCAGTTCCTGAAAGATCACACATACTGAAAACCTGACCGACAAAAGCAGGTCCACCGCCCTTGCCATTAGAACTGAGACCCGCAATCCTGACAGTCGTTGGAAATCCAGAATTGGACTCAGGAGATGGTAAGCCTGCAGATTTTGGAGAAACGGAGTCAGGTTCGAAGGGAGAGCGAGAAGATTGCGCGATGGGATAAGAGACGTTGAAAGGGATGCAGCTTTTGGGTGGAGAAAGTAAAGACGGGGAGGTTTTGGGGTTGGAGAGAAAAGCGGCGGTGACCGAGTGGAATAAATTAGAATGATTATGGCGGTTACGTTCGGCCATTGACGGCAAGCGACGGCAGCAGAGGGGGTTGGGGTTATGGATTTTATGATTGAAGTCTTACGAGAGCAGGAATGGAAGATGAGTGGACAGGTCAGGTCCCAAGCTAAACTGTCATTTCTTTATTCAACATTAATATATATCTTAATTTTAAAAATTAATAAAATAATAATCCTTTTTATTTTATGTTGTTTTAGACGGTCAAATATCAACGATTTAATGACGTCATTAATAGATTTATGGATTAGGAAAAAAATAAATTTTCTGTTTAAAAAAAGAAATTCAATTTCATGTAATAACGTAATTAGCACCATGAAATAATAACGAAATGACGAAAATGACCTTGCGATGTTTACAAAATCGAAGCCTAAAACGGTAAAACCAGAAAACCCTGACCTCCTTCTTAGCAAGTTGATCCATCTCAGAATACTGTGAGAATAAAAGAAAAGAACAAAGAAAAAAGGAGAAATCCATTCCAGATTCAAAATCCGGTAACAAAAAGGAGAAAAGTCTCATTTCAATTCTCCCTCTGGCTCTGGTTCTGTCACCTCCTGTTTGATTCGGTTTCCTTCTTGTGGTAATGGTTTTTATTAGGATTTAGGCCTCTTTCTTTGTCAATTAAGGCTTGACCAGTTCAAAGAAAAAGACTTGATTGATCTAAATTCGGCTCGATTTCATTGTTTGACTGCTTGTTGATTATCATTTGTGCGAGAGGTTTTATTTGCTATTTAATTGATTAGTTGATTCAGTTTGACTTGATTTGATTATTTTTCCCTATGGATTGACCATGTTCTGGCTATGTTATTTATCAATCAAAATTCCAGGGTTGCCACTTGCAAGTTTATGCTCTCTTAATGCTTCTTCTTTTCCATAAAGAAAAATTTTAAGTATGGATTAAATTTTTGATTCCAGCTATTTGTTTTGTGAAAGACAGTTAACATGTTAAATTTTATGGATTTTGAATTAGGAATTGTAATTGGGATTTGGTGTGTGGAAATGTTGCAGGTAGGAGATCCCCATGGCTGCTTCTGAAGAGACTAGTGCTCTATTCCCAATTTTTATTCTGACAATAATGGCACTTCCTCTAGTGCCTTACACAGTCATTAAGTTATGCCGTGCTACCTCTAAGAAGAGTAAAAGTATCAATTGCAAATGTTCTGAATGCTTCCGCTCAGGAAAATATAGGAAATCTATATTTAAGCGGGTGAGATTTATTTTTCTGGCATTATGCTGTTTTTCTCTGCAAGTATTTAATTTATTTTTTGGTTTTTGCTTTTTTGTTTGTCCCAGATTTCGAACTTGTCTACATGCAGTAACTTGACATTGATGCTGCTATGGGTTATCATGATATTCTTGGTTTATTACATAAAAAACATGAGTCGTGAAGTAAGTATCTTTACTTCAGATATTCTTTTTTCCCATGAATTGCAGCCAGTGATCACTGCGTTGTCATGTTTGTATACATTCCTATTACGGTTGCTCATCACAGCTTATCAGTCGCAACTGTATTTTTGGTTTAAAGGCGTCCCCAGCCATATTGTGTTGTGTATCAATGATGTTCATGTTGTGTCTCTGCCTGTTTTCTCAATCAGATTCAAGTTTTTGATCCATATGCTATACTTGGACTCCAACCAGGAGCTTTAGAGTCTGAAATAAAAAAGAGTTACAGGAGACTCTCTATTCAATACCATCCTGATAAGAATCCAGATCCAGGTTGAAGGTGTTTTAATTTTTTGCTTATTTATGTTTCCTTGTCTGGATTTTGAATGGCAACAAGTCCAGCAATAAGTTGATGACCTGCACCTCCTAATCTCTGACTTCTGATTTTTATATTCTCAGAGGCCCACAAATATTTTGTGGAATTCATAACGAAGGCTTATCAGGCTCTAACAGATCCAATTTCCCGTGAGAATTATGAAAAATATGGTCATCCAGATGGTAGACAGGTAATGTCTTATTGTTTATTGAAGAATGAACGATTAGCACTTCCCCAACATGTGGATAGTTCACTTTTCCATCCCCATTTATCTTATTCTTTCTTTTATTGTTAACTGAATTTCATGATGTCATCTTACAGGGGTTTCAAATGGGCATAGCTCTTCCTCAGTTTCTGTTAGACATTGATGGTGCTTATGGAGGAATACTTCTACTCTGTATTGTTGGTGTTTGCATTCTCTTGCCGCTGGTGATTGCAGTGATATATCTTTCAAAATCATCCAAGTATACAGGAAACTATGTCATGCATCATACACTCTCTGCATATTATTACTTAATGAAGCCTTCTTTGGCGCCGAGGTAATTATTTCACCCTATATACTAAGAAGTTATTCTTCTTCATAAGATGAGATTATGCAACAACTAACGGGTCATTTGTCTGTGAGTCCATGTTCCAAAAATAATTTATGTACTTTGCCATCCACCAGCAATATGGCCCAGTTCCACCTATGGTTCACAAACATGACAAATCCAGTTCAGCTTTCTGGTCCAGTTCGGCCAATCCAGAACAGGAACTTTAAAATAAATTTAATGGGGCTGGGCTTCAAGGGACCAGACTATTAATTAGGATAAACTGCATGGGTGTTTTTGTATCCATGTCTTGAACTTTTTTCTGTGCAATTTTTCATATTCTGGAACATGTAGCAGTGGTTTGCATGATTATCAAATATGCAGTCTTATCTTTCTTTTTCAACCTTCTTAACTTACTTCTCTTTGTTTTACTTCATGTCTCTTAAATTCACTGCAGTTGACATTCCATGATTGTTTTCTAATTTATACTTTGATATACAGCAAAGTCATGGAGGTCTTCACCAAGGCTGCTGAATATACAGAAATTCCTGTTCGTAGGACAGATGATGAACCTCTTCGAAAGCTGTTTATGTGTGTTAGAAGCGAGTTAAATTTGGACCTTAAGAATATTAAGCAAGAGCAGGCTAAGTTTTGGAAGCAGCATCCTGCTGTAGTTAAGGTAGCTTTTTGTACGTTTATTATGCAAAAACTATTACATCGTTTTAGATCCTTGCTGAGTTCATGTACTCTGCTATTTTTTCTTCAGACAGAACTGTTAATACAGGCTCAATTAACTCATGAGTCGGAAGCCTTATCACCAGCTTTGCAAGGTGATTTCAGGCGTGTGTTAGAACTTGCACCTCGACTTCTTGAAGAACTAATGAAGGTATATGGACATCCTGTATAATATTCTTCAAGTACAAATATACTGACATTGCATGCCTTTTTTTAAGGCTTAGTGTGATATTGCTAAACAGCTTATTAATTTCAGGGGCATATGTTTAAACTTCTGGTTCTATTATTTTCTTCTATAGGGCTACAAAGATAGTTGCTTCTCATCCTGCTTTCAAACCTTTTTTTGAATGGTTATGCATCTATTACGGCTCTTATGCATTTGAATCTTTGACATCAATTGTATCCTACTCTTCATTTGCAGATGGCAGTCATACCCCGCAATGCTCAGGGCCATGGATGGCTGAGACCTGCAATTGGCGTTGTTGAGCTCTCTCAGTGTATTTTTCAGGTAATGATTTTGGGATATATGGTGTTTTGGTTGTCATTACTGAACTATTGGGTTGGATTTTATAAGATTCTTATTTGAGTTTTTTTAAAAATAATATCTTTATGTTTCAATCACATATTATGTTTCAATCATACTTGATTCTTATTAGACGTTTATGTTTTGCTCTCGCTTCCCTTTATCGCCAACATACTTGGGGCAAAAGTTTTGAGTTCTCCTTTCTGCTTGATAGCTTTGGTTTTTCTCTTTCCTTTTAAACTTATTGCACTGCATGTTATTGTAGGGCCTTTAATGGTTGCAAGTATATTGTGCTTTTGAAATCATTCACCAGGTTGTTTCTTATCATTGGCCAGCATTCCTGGACTGGGTTTTTTGTTTCTTTACATTAAAGTATGTTTCAGTAATTAATATTCTGACATTCTTCTCTTGATACTTACGATCAACAACTTGCAACATACCAGTCTTTGCGTAGCTTTTTTAACTTTTCCTGCTCAACTTTCACAGCCATCACAATTTGATGTTAACCCTGTTTGCAAATGAATAATAATGTTTTTCCTCCTGAGAATTGATAAAAATGGTAGAATCATGTTTCTGTTAATGAACCGTGATGCAGGCTGTTCCTCTCAGTGCCAGGAAGACTTCTGGAGGGTTCCCTGAAGGGATTGCACCTTTTCTGCAGCTTCCACGTTTCAGTGAGTCGGTCGTCAAGAAGATAACACGCAGGGTTAGTGGATAAACTTTATAATGGATTTGTACTTTAATTTATGTTTCATCATCCTGAGCAGCATTTTGATGCACAAGCTGCTACCTCTTTCACCATCGTTTTTGAGTAGTGAACATTATTCTGATACAACGTAGTTGATTTGGTTATGCTGATATTGTTCTTATAATCTTTACTCTACTTTTAATTCCTAATTGCAGAAGGTGAGAACTTTTCAAGACTTTATGGAGATGAGTTTGCAAGAGCGCCATGAGCTGCTAGAGTCTGCTGGATTTGCTTCATCAGAAATAGAAGATGTTGAGCTGGTACTGGAAATGATGCCTTCTCTAACAGTTGAAGTTAGATGTGAGACCGAAGGTGAAGAAGGTATACAAGAAAGTGACATTGTTACCATTCAAGCTTGGGTTACTCTCAGACGTCGTAATGGCCTGATCACAGCACTTCCTCACGCTCCTTACTTCCCATTCCACAAAGAAGAGAACTTCTGGCTTCTGCTTGCCGAACCCACCTCAAATAACGTGTGGTTTTCCCAGAAGGTGAATTTCATGGATGAAGCTGCAGCCATATCTACAGCTTCGAAGACAATTGAGGAGACAATGGAGGGGTCTGGAGCCAGCGTCAAGGAGATCAACGCAGCAATAAAGGAAGCCGTAGAGAGAGTTCGAAATGGCTCGAGATTGGTGATGGGCAAGTTCCCAGCACCCGTGGAAGGGAACTACAACTTGACTTGTTACTGCTTGTGCGACTCTTGGATAGGTTGTGATAAAAGGACTAATTTGAAGGTCAAAATTCTGAAGCGAACCCGAGCTGGCACTCGGGGTGCTACCATCTCTGAAGAGGGACCGGTAGCTGAGGATGGAGTGGAAGATGAAGAGGAAAATGAAGAGGAGGAATATGATGATTACGAAAGCGAGTATAGTGAAGATGAGAAAGATGAGAAAGATGCAAAGAAGGGCATCGCTGCTAATGGCACGATACGAAAGGGTGGCTCAAGCTCCGAAAGTTCAGGCACAGATGAGGAATGAAACACATTTTACTTATCCATATAGAAGAAGAATATACCACTTTATTAATTCAGGTTAATGATTCATGATGGTGAATACTGACATTTAGGTAAGAATTTCAAACATTTTTGATACTCTATAAGGTACTATTTTCTAGCCCATATTTTCTCGCTTCCAGGGACTGGAAGAGCCATAATGGCGCTACCATCTCTTCCAATCATTTGTCTGCTTGGTACGGTCTTTTTCTGTACATATTTCTTGAATCAACCTGCCAGCCAGTTGAGCTATGCGGCAAGAAATGATATGACGGCGGCACGGCTATATTATAATAATAAGGTAAGATGATTGATTGATAAGAAGTGTCGAAAGGCTACATGATAAAAGTGAGATGGCGGTAGAAGTTTCGAACCAATTTCCACAAGCACAGAACGCCGAGACCATTTGCTTTTGGATTTTCTTTCATACGTGACATGGTTCGACTGGGTATTCGAAAGACCCCTGAACCTGAGTGAATACAGTCAACTGCAAGAATCTATTCAACTTTAAACACTAGATTCTCTTCTCCGAGATGGCAGTAAATGATGCGGATTGTGCTCGGGAACATGTAGCTTCACTGGACTTTTCTTCCAGATTCCTTTCAAAACTCTTCCAACTCTATAGACAGGAAACGTCAGAATTAGCTCCAGCTAACGTCTTAGTAGCTGCTTCTTCAGATTCAGTTGAGAACTCCTCAACATTATCTTCAGTTAAAAAATTGGCTTCTTGTAATTCTTTTGGAACTTCCGCAACAGATACCTCATTTGACTTTGTGTCGCCTTCTTCATCCAATTCATTTGAAACGTGGGGCGTTTCCTTGTTCTTGTTTATACCTCCGCTAGCATCATCACTGTCCTGCTTTGCTCGAATCCGAACACGTTTTCCTTTAATGTATCGATATTCCCACTTTGGTGGAGGGTATTTCATCTTTAGTTTGTGATACTTATCCAGCATACCAAGCTTCTGGAATACATTTCCCATCATTTTTACGATTGAGACATTTGGTTTAACCCCAAGTTCCTCCATGTCAGCAAATATCTACAAGAAAACTAATAAGTTATTAAACATGAAACAATGCCAAATACATTCATTATAAACAAAAATCAAAGAATCTAAATGAGACTTCTTAAGTTTAGAAAGAGCTGACAAGGAAAAGCAAAAACATAGCCTTCTAAAATAATATTTGATCAAGAGGAAAAACATCGAGGAGAATTTTCAACACCTCACAAAAAGTATGGTTCGTGAATCAAATTGCCTAGAAACATATATATTCAGAAGCTGGTATGCCATGACATTACAAAATGGCTTGCACATTCATCCCTTAACAGCACAGACTATTGAACTTAACCAGATTAGCTATCGGGACAACTAACAAGGAACTAATAATACATTTTAGACCAGAATCCAAACATTTTGTCCAATTCCCGCAGTGAAAATATCAACCAAATTCAGTGTTAATGGAACCATTCATCAGATCTGAAAAAAAGCTGTCATGACGGAAAATGCAAAGTCATCTTCCAGACCTTATTTCCAACAAATACCTATAGCATTGGATAATAATAAAAACCAGACTCACCAACTCGCTGCAATGCATAGACAGTGGCATGGAGCAAAAAAAAGTTAACCAAAAGATTCATACAAACATGAGAAGGAAGAGATGGCAACTGAAAGTACCTCAAACATCTTGTCATGCATGCTTCTCTTGTAATAAATAGAAATCATTTTATCAAAGAAAACACGAGGAGTGCCTTCTAAATTCTCTGAAAATAGCTTTGTCCAAAGCGCTTCAACTTCATCGAGCCTCTCATCTTCAGCTAATGCATTAAGCAAGGTGAAGTATGTTCCCATCGTCCGACCTTGGCCTTTGCTTAGCATCCACTTTATCACCTGCAATCACATATGTTCTTGTCTAAGTTCATAACAAGTTCTTTGTCAACATAATCATGATAAAACATGTGGCTAAACAAGAAATATGATTTCAAATGGGAACAGAGCTTCTTCATACCTGAATCATCCTCTTCCATTCACCCTCATTCTCGAGAATTTTAAGTGCTTTCTTGACAGCAATTAGAGGGAATTCCAATTCCCAAGCAATGAAGGAATCAAGTGCACCATAAACTTCCTCCTTTACGTTTGACAATCCTTTGATCTACACACAAATAAGTTGATTGAAACCGAAGCAGCATAAAAAAAAAACTTAAAAGCAGCATAAAACTAAGGCTTTGTTTGAATCAGTTGTTTTGAAGTATTCAGTTCATTCGTAAATTTATGGAATTCATTTAAACCAAGCATGATGTAAGAAATCATCAGAAATAGTTCCAAACTACAGAGCTGAAATTGAAGATATAACTTACGCATTCGACAAGCTTAGCTGACTTGGAGATGGTTCCAATTCTCCGTTTCGTCTTCCATACTCTGGGAGATCTTGGTCTTGGACCTTTCAAAGAGCATACCTTCAACATAAAATAATATAAAATTAAATTCAGATTCTAACCAAAACTAACTACTACAACAAAACAAATTATCTAATTTTAATGCAGAAATTATCTTATTTAACCGGAAAAAGAAAAGGATAAATAGGCTAGGAATCTTACCACCAAATTACATGGATTCCTGAAAAATTTACACACTTCACGTCCGGCAAAGAATGGTGGAAGATGAGGTTTTAAGCAAAGCATCCTGAAAACCGCCGTTTCAGGATACAAAGAATATAATTCATTAAGTATCCATATCTAAATATCATTAAAAGCAGAGGACATTAAGGATAAAAAAAACTGAAAATTAATTGTTAATTAAAACTTAAAGATGTAAAAAAAAAACAGCCATATACACTGTAATATATCAATAAAAGAGAGAAAAAAAACTTCGTGAGAGAAAAACAGCCAAAAAAATCCTAAAAAAAAAACATTTAAATAAAAAAAGGATCCACAGAGATCTGTAAGCAACCTGTAACTCATCTGTTTCTCACGAAGAAAAAGAGGGATCCAAATACAAATAACACTGGCAGCAATTCAGTGCGATAGAACACTCGCAGCAATTCAGTGTGATCCTTAGTTAGTTTGGATTACAGATAAAATATTTCAAAATTGATATGCAGAGATGGACAGAGTCAGGGTTAGGGGAGTTCATTTAGAAGAAGAGGGAGCGGAGACAGAGAGATGAGGTCGCTGAATCCAGTTACTTTTTCAGGTTTCTTTGCATATGTTTCTAAAACGGCATAGTTTTGTGGTTTTCATTTTTTTTCCCGTCAATTAAATTTTAACATTTTTAGAAATGAAATAAATATATCTTTAACATAAACATTTTTTATTAAATAATTATAAATAAAAATCAATTTAATATATTTTTTAAATATTATTAATTTTTTATAATATCGTAATATGAAGTTAAATTCAAGCTTTTATTATTATTATTATTATTATTATAAATTTTTTGATTCTGATCATTACTTTTAAAAATTCACATATTCAATCATAAGATTTAGGGGAAAAAACATAAATGTGTTTTCTTTTTACGGTCGGTTGGTTGCCTCATAAAGGTCTTGGCTTGGGTTGGGTTATGAAGGGATACTCTCGCCTTCGATGCCATTGGCCATCCCGACTATGGCCGGATGGCTCTTATCTGCTCGTATTGCTCTATGATCTCCACAGATACCCAAGGATGCAGGAAAAGTACCCAAAGATGCAGGAAAAGTTGAGGAATAAGAAATTGGAAAAATCAAAAGGAAAGACATGGCTCAGCATTATTCATTACTATAATCCATGAGTTTCACCATGAAAGAGCCCATCATATGGCTATCAATCTCATAACTTACATCACTTGACTTTTCATGTACAGCTCATACACGAACTGTGCTGTAAGCATATCCATAACCGCAGAACCAGCAGATTTAAACACTGTAATCTCTTCAGAATCCCTTCTTCCAGCTTCATCTCCTTTGATCAAATCCACCAAATATTTAATCTCCTCCTTGTCAATGATTCCTCTGTTAAGAGCTCCAACAATCTCCCCTGCCTCCACCAATGCTACCTCATTATCCACAAACACCCTCCCTCTTTTTATTGCTTCATCATCACATTCTCTCATTGTTTCCTTGAATGAACCCACCAAATCTAAATGTGCTCCTGGCTTTAGTTTCTCACCCTTCACTAATGGCGTGTCAGAGTTTGTAGCACAGCTCACTATATCACCCAATCCGATGATTTCCTCTAAATTATCATCACTTTCAAAACATAACCCATCATTTTCTTTGTACTCTTCCCTCAGTTTCTCAACCAAATCAGTCGCTTTCTTCATTGTTCTGTTCCAAACTATCACTTTTTTCAAACGGGGTCTAGCAGCAAGATGTGCATTGATCAGATGGGGAGCCAAAGCGCCTGCCCCAATCATCACCAAGACCTTGCTGTCATCCCTAGCCAATAGTTTTGAAGCCAACCCAGAAACACAAGATGTCCTGAAAAGGGTTAAGACAGTCCCATCCATAGAGGCCAAAGTTTGGCCAGTTGTAGAACTGAATAGCACATAACTAGCATGAACTCCGGGCAAGTTTAGCGCGGAGTTCTGAGGGAAGTGGGTGACAAGCTTTACACCGATAAAGGGGATGGAAGGAGAAGAGGACCAAGACGGCATGAGAAGGAGAGAAGATGAAGTTGAGACGCCATATCTTTGACGGATTGGAGTATGGAGCGTGGAAGATGCAATGGGTAAAGAGGCATAGAAGCGTTGGATCAGGGACTGATGGGTAAGAATGGAGTGGAGAGATTCATTAGTAATGAAAACGGGGCATGTGGCGGCAGTTTGATTCTGTGGCGTGGAGGCCATCTATTATTGAACGCGATGATGTTTGTGGATCTGAAAGAGGAAGAATTACAGCAGCAACTGAAGAGGACAAAGAGAAGATGATATTGCTGGCCTTTTTCGATGGCTTTTAAATCAAAGCAT
Source organism: Dalechampia spathulata (assembly GCA_948192965.1). NCBI lineage: Eukaryota > Viridiplantae > Streptophyta > Magnoliopsida > Malpighiales > Euphorbiaceae > Dalechampia > Dalechampia spathulata. Next base: position 110,180 of record CANYBF010170422.1, read on the forward strand.
CGACTCTAGAAACCCCTTAAGACGGACAAAGACTTAGCCACCTCGAGAAAATAAAAGACAACATTATTTTTATACAATAATTAGAATCTTTAAGTAAATTTAGTCAAATCTAAAGGAAGTTACCGATGAATTACACGGAAAAAGCCGTACCACTGTAATTATTCACACTTAATTGTTTTATTATAACTCGTCAAGGATTGGACTCGTTAGCAGGTTTACATAAACGTGTGATGGCGACCTGGAATGGGATATTTACGAACACCAACATCTGATGGGCTTCATGAAGATCAAAACCTTGTTATTTAACTACTGCAAGCCCCGGCTGGATTAAGAACAAAGCCTGCAGCCAGTGAAGAATGCTAGTTGCTATCTGCGGTGAAGCTAAAATATACGGTACATGCATCCGCTGGAAATGATATATTTTAACTGGAAAGCAATTGTTCAGCTCGGGAGGCAGTTTCTTCTACAGCCATCCACCAGTTGTCATCTTCTTCGTCAATGTCATCCTGATTTCAGATCAATAAAAGAAATAATCAGCAGATAAGAAATTTCTAGCTATTTACCAAGTTTATGTGCGGTAGTTTGTGCCGTTCACATTGTGAGACTAACAGATGAGAAAAGCTAACACAAAACTGCATCTGTAATGGCAACTACATCTACGATTAAGTTCTGATATTGTCACTCTTGGCATGGAAGTAACTGACCCAAGTTTTTTGATGTGCTTTCTTTTTACATTCAATATCGTCGGCCACTCTCACAGCTTCAAGCCACCAAGAATCTTTAGAACAGCTGTCTGTAGCAAGTTCACTATTGTAAAGCAGAATACCTTCATGGTCACCAACATAATGAAAGCCAAGGTTATCGTCTGTTAATCCTTTATGATTTACAATTTGTTCTGAATCACATAAAAATGAAGGGTCTGGTATCAAATATAATGGGATCGGTCGTAAGGGAGATCTGTAACCTGTACCATAAAAGAAAAAAAAGGAATTTCGATGATTGTTCATACATTAAATGAGTGTTTTAATCAACAGATCTGCAGAAAAAAGTCCAGCACCTTGGCAATCTGGATCATAACATTTCTGATAGTAAACTGCCCTTCTGAGGTCAACAACGTACATTACTGAACCAAAAAGACAAATTGCTTCTAATAAGCTTACTTCTTTAATGTCAATTTGATGGCATTTCAAAAACCGGCAATTAAGTTTGTGCGATTACCAAAAGAACATCAAAGTGAAAAACTTAAGACTCTTCTCAAAAACTGAATTAGCATCAACAACAAAAACGGCAGTTCATACTTAAGAGTACAGTATGTTAAACTTGCAACCAAGAGACATAAAATCAACAAAGAAATACCATGATTGCTTTTATGCTCTCTACCAATTCGTTCACAGTATCTATTTCTTGACATGCTGTATACCATCAGTCCGTATTCTGAGAACCAATACCAGCTTCGGATTTTCCCTAATTTACATATACCATCAGCAACGGGAAAACCAGAATAAAATTTTAAAGTATTTGATAAATGTCATATTTCCTAAATATGAAAGTGGATGACCTGATACGCTTCCAATAGAGGCAATAGATTCGACAAAGTTGTCCAAAGCTGGGAATGGGGACTTTCCTATATTATATGTCATAGAGGCCTCATTGATTTGACTGGTATTAAACCTTCTACTAGAATAATAGTTTGTCTGCATTACGAAGAATTCCAGATTGTAAGCAAATCGCTGTTCAGCAGAACAGGTTCATGCACACTCAGAAAATACCCACAAAAGATATTATCCTTGAACTTAGAATAGGCCAAAAGAATCCGGAGATCATAAGTCGGCTCAATGTATGAAGTTAAACAATTGATGCATGATAAAGTACCTCCGTATCAAAATGCAGGGTCTTCACACAATCTAAGTCCATTTTGCAGACAAGCAGCTTTTCACAATCAGCATCCATATTGCAGATTAAGGATTCCATGAACATGTTTTCGTCATTCTGTTTTTCACCAACACTGGCATGTTACTGCATGTTCAGCACATAGAACTACATTTTATCATATAACAATAATTTGACTTATTGTCAATGACTTTTGGTTGACCTTCTCTTTACTAAATATCAACTAAAATTTTTCACTTTTCTTCAAATTTCTGAACGTGATAAGATTCTGGACAAGCAAAATGACGGATGAAGCAACCAAAAAATTAAAAAGAAAAAAAAATGGCATGGGTACCATATCAAATAAATGATACTATAAAAGTATAAAATGTCGTTGAACCAAAAATCTAAGGAAGAATACTACAAGGAGGTCATATTTAAGAAAACAGAAAAGAAATCATTATGTCAGAGATGAAGAACTAAACAGTTTGAACAATTGACAGGGAAGGCTACGGTATTATCAAAAAAGAAAATGACAAAAAATAATAGCTAAATGGTTCCTCCTTGATAGATGGAGAAGAACGCCCAAGAAAAAGTAGTAACTGGATACATAAATATATTGGGCAATAGCAGATGATGAAGACCTAAAAAGCGTGTGCTACACGCATCATAAATATGTTGAAGTCCAAAGAAATGTTTTATTACATGATAAAGTTTTCAATTTGAGTTGTATTAGAGATGAAGAAAATAACATACCATGCCTTTACATCTGAAACGCCCAGTTGGTAGCAGCATAGAACTCTTCCCAGCCTTGGATGACAAAGCTAATCGAAATACACGATTTCTAGAATAGACAGCAGTGTCTATAAAAGATTGGCTTGCAGATTCAGAGCCTGAATCTTTTCTAACGAAGAGTTTGTCAAATCTTCCATCTTTCTCCCTTAAACTTGAGATCCGAGAGCATATCTGATAATACATTATCATGTAGAGACAATGATTGATCACTCTAATGAAATGGAAGAAGGAGAAGTTCCGGTGATAAAGGCCGATTCCATAAAAATCAATATGTAAATAATAAATACACTATTTTTCATGCCAGTATTTCTGATGCACCAGGATATGCATCTACACCAAATAAATTTGCGTACTCATGAAAGATACCTCTGAAACAAATGCGCCTGCATGTGAATTGTCCTTGAAAGCAGTTTTTGGTATTCGTAAGATCAAGTGGCGTGAAAACTTTTCTGCAAATATGCACATGCAATAATTAGTCAGGACACCTGGAAGTTACAGAATCAAATGCATAACATGGTACATATCATGCTATGGATTCCAGAAACAAAGATATTAGGTAGAGTTCCTAGAAAATGAACTCCTGGATATCTCTCTCTATATAAATTTATCTGAGAGATGAATATATTTCAGAGCTATGCCGAGCAACATGTTCTCTATGCTAACTTTCAGCCTAATTCAAAGATGCCCCTAGATTTACTTCAAGATAGACAAGGCAAATGCATGCCTGCCAAAGCAATTTTTTTTGTCCGACTGTCTTGAATACCAAACTATATAAAATTTTCAATGTTCAACAGGCTGTAGAAGAGTGAAGAAGAACAACAAAACACAGGGAAGACGAGAAAATAACAGAAGTGGACTGGATTTTTTATTGAGCGCCTAATAAATGCAATATAAAAACCATCATGCATGGCCAATTTCATAAATTTTATCATGACATGTCACAAGATAAAGGACAGCGCAAGGAAATTACATATCTACTAGAACAACGCACCTGAAGTGGAAGAATCAAGCTCTACGATCCACTCACGGTCTCCTTGGATAGAATACTTTTGTAGTAACGCTTCTAAAATGACAGAGATTAAGAGATCAATCATTTCGTCGCCATTTTTTTCAGCATTCTCTCTTTTACTGAACTCCAGATCAAAATACAGATGGCATGGGAAACCCTGAAAAAGAAAAAACATTCAAGCAATCAGGATATTCATTTTAAAAGAAAATGCAATGAAAACTTACCAATAGTTGGGTTTCATAGCTTAACTAGAAAAGAGAAATTGAAGGTAAGCATGGAGAAAACACAAAAGGTGAGATATAGACACATTGTTATGAAATTCGTTTGCATGCACATGTATCCAAGTTTTACCGAAGGCAGCCCCAAGTTTGAGATAAGGCAATAAAATGTATGTACGTGCATATCAAAGAGGGTTAGTACAGGAAACAGAAGTCATCACCTCCTGAATTACTTCATAATGATGGCGAAATTTGGGTTCCATATTTTTGTATCTGAAGATCAAAATATTGCCATGATCAAAATCTTCAGATGAGAAAGCAGCTATCCTGGAAAGAAATATAAATTAAGAAAACCTTCTCCAGAATTCCTTGTACGAGGCAACAAGAAACCTTCTTTGTCCCTTATAGTGATCTTGATAACTGAAAACGTGCAAGTTCACATGCTCCTTTGCGAAATTCAGTGCTTCATTCTGCCTTGGAAATGTAGCCCACACTTCCTCCCTAGGAAACCCGGTAACTAAAAGTATAGATTACCTCACATAAATAATGCAACAAAATGCAGTTGTAAATGCCTCAAAGAAATTACACATAAAAGTCAAGTAGAAGACGGTGAGATACCTCAAGTTTGATTCCTGCTGCTCTGCAAGATCAATACGTATTTCACGTAGCAGTCGCAACAAACTGATTGGCCTTTTTGGAGGTACACCATTTGGGGACCCATAAAAAACAATGGGTGAAATCCGTTTCCCACGATTAAAGCTGTTCACTTTGACTGTTGCCGCACCCATCTAGAGATGATGACAGGACCAAAAAAAGTTACATGGTTAAGCTCTACAACACCAAAACTGAACTTAAGCAGTAATAGCGAATGAAAAACAACCTCATTTTCAAAGAAAATAATTGAAAAGTAACAATAGATGCACAGGAATTAATTGATGAAAAACCAAAAAACAAACATTGTCTGCCAAAAGCAGTGGATCAATTGCATTTTTCTTGTTTGGAAGGGTAGCTGATCCCGGTGATGGAGTGGAAGAAGTGGATGGGACCTCATGTGCCAAACCATTCCCTTGCTTTAATTTACTCTTGCTTCTTTTTCTCACTCTCACCGCAGATTCTGAAGTCAAAAATCAATGCACCCGATGTTAGCATAAACAAACAACCATCAAGCACATCAATTCTCCAACTGAAAATAAAGCTAAAAAACTGCTTCAATCAAACTTTAAACATCCAAAACTAAACCATCAAAGGCGAGCGTCTTCTTCAATGCAATAATCAATTTCCGCGACTGTGTTTAACTAAAGTGGGAAAAGAAAAAGAAAAGAGAAGATAAGAAGAACTTACGAGGAGGAGAAATGCCGCACTTGAAGCATTCAAACAGTCGATCAACGTCGTCCATTGTGCTCGAAGACATCCTCGGAATTTTCCTGTGGTTCCGTCGAAAATGAGAAGCGGGAAAACTCGTAAAAATTTGGATAAAGCAATGGGCCTATTTGGGCCTTCTACTATCCGTTGTTTTGAGACCTCAATTTTACAAATCTAAAAATCGTAAAATAATATTTATAAATAATAAATTTATAAAATTATACCACAAATATCTAATATATATTCATATATATATATATATATATATATATATATATTAAGCCTTTAGAACCTGATGCTCAAAATACAAATATTAATATAAATTTTAATATATATATATTTATATTTTTAATTATTATCAAAGTCACGAACATTTTTATATTTAATTGTGATAAAAATTAAAGAAATATTAGTTTAATTAGTTTTTTTTAATGAAGTTAGGAAAAATAACCATTATTTATATAATAATTAAGAAATGTGATGATAATATTAAAATTTTCTAATTAATATTTTTTATTTGTTGAACAATAATTATCCTCGATAATTTTTTTTCTGCATGCATTATACTTATTTCATCCATTATTAGTTATAATTTAATAAATTTGACATAAATAAAAAATTATATTAATAATTTAATAATATTAATAATTATTAAAATATATCATTACTAATATTTATTATAAATAAAATTTATATGTATATATATTTTGGTGAAAAATTACATAAAAATATAAATATTTATTGTTTTTTAATTTATACGTAATTCTAAATTATTAGATTAATACATACTATCTTTAGTAATTTTTTTGATAGACACGTGAAAATAAATGCATTAAAAAAACAAAAAATAACAAGAAAATGTGCATAATTTTTCCAGGAGATGAGCTAACAGATGACACAAGCAGTGGGATATTCCTCCACAGCTTTAACACCATAGTATGGAGTGAAGTAGGGATAGTTATTATAAGCCTGCCATGCGTTAACATGCTGACAGACGTAACTTGGCTTTTCATCCTTTTTCTTCTCTTCGTTATCTTTCTTTGGTTCCCCTTTCTTGGGCTCTTCTTTCTTATTTTGTGCTGGTCCTACCGAAACTATGTCTGTGTAACAAAGTTTTCTCAGTTTGCATACTATTTCAACTGGATCGACGTTTCCTGTTACCGTCAATTTCTTGTCATTCATGTCCAAGTTGATTGATTCTACACCTGCAAGATTTTTCATCCTCTTAACGTCCTTTCTTTTTGCACTAGTGTGTGTATGTGTGTATATCCACTTTGTCACCATGATAGTTGACAGATGAATCGTTATAAGAAAAAATATATTCTTTGATCTGATTTGAGTATGGAAAAATTCGTATATAATGTTCGAAACTTGGATCCATGTTAGAATATGAACGTGTAAACATATAGAAGTGTACCCGGAAGTCCAGAAACCTTTTTCATGGCTTTTTTCTTATCTTTGTCATCCTGCAATTCCAACTTGAACACCATTTTCTGCAGAAAAGTCAGCCAAATAATAAACGAAGGTAATCAACAAGCATCAAGTTAGGAAACAATGTAGAAAAGAAAGAACCAGAAAACTAAACTCCATCTTACCTTCATTTTGAAAAGGTAAACTAAAAACAGCAGCAGAAGCAAAACCGATGGACAAAACAAGAAGAATGAAAGGAAAAAGAAAGCCCTGGAGAAGAACAAAATAGGGCTAGCAATAAAAACGAGGATGGATGTGTATTGATTCTAGCTCCAGGGAGATTTATAGAGACGGAGCAAGATTCTTCAGAGGATATTAGTCAACCAAAAGGTCAATAGTCTATTGGAGATATCCACATATAATGCATGAACGACAGCGTTCAATAATTATTGAGATGTAGTATTTTAAATTCTAACTTTTTTATAATATTTTATTAACGAATTAATACGATTAAAGGGCATGATTAGAATAGAATATATTTAAAATTATTTTGAGTGTAGGAAGGAGCATCGGGTTGGTTTTTGTTTCCAACGGAAGCATGTGGCCGGGAAGTCGCAGTCAATGCAGAAAAGGTAAAATAAGCCGACGGAACTCAACTTGTGGGTTACAATTGACACAGTTCAACTTACCATTTTTTATATATCACTCCCCGTCTATTTAGGATCTTGCTGGGACATATTTTTCAAAAATAAATAAATTATTATTATTTATTTTCTTAAAGTAATAAAAAATTATTATTATTATTTCATAATAATTATTTGCAAAGTATTTTCTTTTAACTTGCGTTTATCGGAACGGACCCGAAACGGGGCCCAATAGTGATTTGAGAAAGAAGAAATCCAGACTCCAAGACCCGATTGAAAACGGAATCAAGTAGCCCATGTTGACGGCCCAGATGTTTCCGTATATAGAATAACCATAGTTCGTCTAGGGTTTTTCAAACCCTACAGACAAAGCTTCTCGGTGTCCCTGCAGCTTCTGCAAGAACAAGAGAAAAAGAAGCCTAGTCATCCTCTTCGTTTCGCAGACATGGTCAATTTCTCTGACTCTTTTTTCTCAATACGTGCCGTTACGCTGTTTATGGATTCGCGGTTTGTTGTTAATATGATTGATTTTATTCACCTTTCTTCAGATTATTCCAGAGAAGAACAGAAGGGAAATCTCTAAGTACCTCTTTCAAGGTAGTATTAATATTCACCTTGTTCGTCTTTGTGGTTGTTCGTTTTATTTGTTTTTCACTTTAGATCCTTCAAATTAGCTGGAAATTGTTTATAGTTGAATTGAATTATTGGTAATTCAACATTATTCCTTTGTTTGATATAAATGAATTCATAAAATTTATGGATTTATAGGTGTTTGGCTTAAATGAATTCTTAAGTTATTGCCTAGGAATCAATACCTTAAATGAATAGAAAAAGGAATTGAACCAAACTGATTTTAATTTCAGTAGTTTTCATGGTAGAATCAGGTTTTGTTATGAATACAAGTGATTCAAAATGGTGATGAATTGCTATTTATCATTTTAAGTTTATTTAAATCAGATAGAGAGAGTATTTGATTGTTGGATTTTGGTGGCGAATGTATAGAGGGAGTATGCTACGCCAAGAAGGATTTCAACCTAGCAAAGCACCCTCAAATTGATGTCCCAAATCTTCAAGTGATTAAGCTTATGCAGAGCTTCAAATCCAAGGAATATGTTCGTGAGACTTTTGCTTGGATGCATTACTACTGGTTCCTAACTAATGATGGGATTGAGTTTTTGAGGACTTACCTCAATCTTCCATCTGAAATTGTTCCTGCCACATTGAAGAAATCCGCAAGGCCTGCTGGTCGGCCAATGGGTGGCCCACCTGGTGATCGTCCACGGTAATTGATTTTTGCCAATTTAGCTTTTAGATTCCTCTCTGTGCTGGTTTTGGGATATGTTTTTATGCGTGTTGTTTTATTGAACTTTTAGAGGTCCACCTCGATTTGATGGAGATCGCCCAAGATTTGGTGATCGCGATGGTTATCGTGGAGGCCCTAGAGGGGGAGGTGGAGATTTTGGTGGTGACAAAGGAGGTGCTCCAGCAGATTTTCAGCCTTCATTTAGGGTAACTTCATATTCTGTATTAACTGGTTTGTTGACTCTATGACATATCTCAACGAAAGCGGAGGTCCTCAACACAACTAACCTTTGCTCTTGAGTTAATAGGGGTTTGCTATATAAATTCTCATTACTAGCTCTCCCACAGTTTTGAAGAACAAGTTTTGTTGAGATTTAAGATAGCTAGATCCAAAAATTGGGGATGTTTTCCTTATAATGATAGCTTCATGCGTTCTTATTTTTGCTTTGTTTTTGGTGTTATAATGCTGGTAGTGCTTTGATTTGTGCAAATGCTTACATGAGCAATGCACCAAGAGAGATTATGATCACTCATGTCTTAGTCAAAAGACTATTTATTTATCATTTACACAGCCATATGCTGAAATGAGATGAACAAGTCTTGAGTTTGTCGGGTATCATTGTTGAGAAAAATAAAAACATCAAGTAACTGGTTATTCGTTGTCTTCTAATCATGACATTTTATCAGTACATAGTACATATGTTCACATTGCCATGTGCCTTTAAGTTTGGAGTGTTCTGCTGCATTTTCCTTGGCATGGCCACTTCTTTAGTCAAGAGCTTTTCACAGTAAACCCATTATTTCTTAGCCTTCCATGGATTTGAGTTTGCATTTGGTCGAATTTGAATTCAAGAATCTATCTAGTAAATGTTATCATAACTCAATCGCTATGATCACATTACACAATGTCTCTGTTTTGGTTATCGTTATGTGACATTGGATTCATTCAGTCTAATGCTTTGAACATATACAGGGCTCTGGTGGAAGGCCTGGCTTTGGTCGTGGAGGTGGAGGTTATGGTGCAGGAGGCCCAACTAGTTCTTCTGGCTTTCCTTGAAGATGCGGGCGAGTGTTTGGTGTTTGAATGATTAAAATATGAGTTCAGCTGTTTTGTTGTTCATCTAGGTTTTTGTAAGACTACATTGCAGTAATGAGCTTAATTTGAGAATGGAAGTTGCAAAGAACAAACTCATTTGATGTTTTCCAATCGTTAAAAGAAACTTGCTATGTAAGATTATCTCATCAAAAATTTTATCGAATATTAATATCTTTGAAACATGCCCCCATATGCATGACCGATGTCTTTGAAATGTGCCCCGTACTTTCCATAAATTGGAATTTTTAATGATGTCATAACTAACGATGTTGGGTTTATGATGATGTCAAAATACATATGGTTTGTTGGTCCAAATTGCATGACATGTATCACTGTTATCATCATATTGGTAGGGAACACGTGCCATAAAAGTTGAGCCATGAGCCTGGAACCAAATTACTGTTGTAATTATTATAATGATAAAACAAGCAATGGTGTTTGTATTGTGATAGGAGACGAACCAGGAAGAAACTTTCTATCCCGAAAAGCTTTAGTTTCACAAAACACGGCAGGTTCATACAATCAAATCATATCATAACAACTCATTCTTGCTTCATATGGCAAACAACTCATTTGGTGGGTTATTCCATCCCAAGTTTCCCGCTGCGTTAGTTGATACGTCACTCAGATTTTTGAACTACAACCTGGTGTTTTCTCCAAGCTCTTAAACCCCATCTCTCTCAGCTGTTTTGCGTGTTCCATTTCTCCAGTTTCCAAGCATCATCATGTCTTTTTACCATATTAACCAAAGCCTTTCCAGGCATACGTCATTCTTCGGCATCAGGTTATGGATTATTGCCGTTGCTTCCATTCTACTCTTCACTCTTCTCCTTCTTATTGTTCTCTTCATCACCATTATTTGCCTCTGTCGCCAAAAGAAACCCAAATCTTTCAAATCCCATTTCCTTCTACCAAATGCCATTTCTTGCAGTAACAATTTCAGGGATAGTTTCAGTGCATCGTCCTTGGATAAAAGGCTCTTATCGCAAGGTATACTAGAGATTGAAATGAACATGGCTAAGCTAGATCATAGTAATGATAATAATGTAGTTTCTAGACAACCCTTTCCGGTTTTTGATGCCTGGAGAGGAAATAGATTTTCTTACAAGGATATCGAGGTGGTAACTAATGGATTTTCCAATGAGAATTTGATCGGAAATGGTGATCATGGTGTCGTTTATCGTGGCATTTTGTTAAATGCTACTAGAGTGGCTGTAAAGACACTGTCGGTTAATAGGTACTTCCATCTCATCCCAACTACGTTCTTCTTATACGTTATTTCTTTCCACTTTGTTGATGAATTTAACATGATCATCAGTTGCCAAGATGAGCAGTTCGTAGCTGAAATTGAGGTGATAGGGCATGTCAGACATAAGAATTTAGTCAGATTGCTTGGATATTGTATGGAAGGAGGTCCAAGGTGATCATTACTGGCCATTTGCTTGAATGCTGAAGAAACTGTTTCTCATTCATTAATTATGATTAGCCTTTGTTTCAAACAGAATGCTGGTGAATGAGTACGTGGATAACGGCAATCTGCACCACTGGCTTCATGGTCAGAAAGATCAAGTTAGCCCACTAAATTGGGGCATCAGGATGAACATTATCCAAGCTGTAGCAAAAGGGTAAAGTGAAGATACTATGATCCTGACATCTTTTGTAAATTTCTATGATTCTTCTTTTCATGCATTTCCTTTTAGTTTATGATTATGCAATTTGATTAGTTTGCTTCTAAAGATTGGCCTATCTTCACGAGGACATTGAGCCAAAGATTGTTCATCAGAACATAAAATCTACCAACATACTGCTTGATCACCAATGGAACCCTAAGATCTCTGATTTCGGAATTGTTAAGCTATTAAGTCCTGAAGCAGCTTGTCTTATGGGAACGTCAGGGTAAGCGGCAATCTGCCTAAGTTGTGGAAAGTAGGACTTGGTATTTTTTCCTGATCCTGTCAAATAGTGTGTTTTTCCAGTTATTTATCTCAAGAACATGCTTCAAATGGTGTTCTGAATGAGAGAACCGACATTTATAGTTTTGGAGTTCTGATAATGGAGATCATAAGTGGAAGGGTTCCCGTGGATCACAATCAACCTCACGTAAAGATTCCTTCAAAACCTTTTGTTTGAGACTTGAGATGCATACATGGTTTAACAGGGAAATTAATTTGGCCATAGCAGGTTTATTTAGTCGACTGGTTGAAGTATATGGTTGCATGCCATAAAGTCATGTATGTGCCAGATCCAAAATTGCCAGAATTGCCTTCCTCAAAGGAGTTTAAACGTGTACTTTTACTTGCTCTTCGATGCGTTGATCCTGACACAAAGCATAGACCTACAATGGGAGATGTCATCCACATGCTTGAGCCCAACGACTTGCTTCTAAATGAGGTCAACTGAATTACTTCTCAGAATACAGAAAAATCATAATTTATCATTCTGTCCTGTTGAATTCTTATGATGATGCAGGCAAATCGGGTCAAGAAAACCTCCGTTTGTCAGAAAAGTTGCTCGCAGGAGTGTCAGATTATTGGAAAATCATGTCACGATGATTCCGGCAAACATGGAGGGGAAAGCAGCAGAAATGTCTATCAGAAAATAATGTCCAAGTAATGTCAGATTCCAGAAATGGCTACATTTTTTAGGTTTATCTCTTTGTTGTAGTTACAAACTTTCAGTTCATTTGTAATTAACTTTAGATAATTCAGAGCTTGAGGAACAAACTATAATAAGAAAAAGTCAGGAGCATAAATGTTCCTTCCTTCCATTTTCGTATTAGTTGGATTCGTAGAACTGATAACATAATTGTCTATTTATTAGTACATTAAATATTGGATCTCAGTTACTTTCCAGGGAAAGTTCTCTTCGCCAAACAGGTTTTCAGGATGGTGGCCTCAATCGGAAGCTTATCTTCTGGGAAAGGGCAGTCAATGGCTTTTTCAGGCAATAAGCTACAGGGCTTAGGAATCACACGACTTGAAACTCCCTCCACGTCAGTACAGTTCCATGGAAACTTTTTCTGGATTTTGCTCATTTGCATAGTTGTATTGGAAATGCAAATTCCTGTAAAATGGTGAGTAGGGAATGCATCAAATGATCCTGCGCGGGTGACATTCTCAGCTACGATGTCTCTGAAGTTGATATTCTTGATCTCAGCTAGAGCATTTGGATCAAAGCCATCATCAGGATGTGACTTATACTGTCCTGACATCCAGAAAACATACCTAAGTATGGTTTTCAGGGTCATCCTTCTCACAAATATGTCCTTGACATAACCTCCTCTTCCGGGTGCAGTTTTGACTCTGACGGCAGATTGGGTATCAATGGCTGTTATGTCCTCGATTCTGACATCGCTAATTCCACCTGACATTTCACTGCCAAGAGCTATGGCCGCACTGTCAGGAGAAATGCATGTTAGCCTTCTTACAACCAGGTGACTGCTTGGCATTGCATATTTAATTCCATACTGATCCCACCCACTTTTGATCGCTACGCAATCATCTCCCGACACAATGTAGCAGTCTTCAATCAGGGTATTTGTGCACGAATCTGATACATAAAAACAGGAAATGACGATCTCATCAGAATCGGTCAGCAGTTCGAATCCGAAAGAAGTCCATGTACTGATGAAACAGACAACCTACTTGGATTAATCCCATCTGTGTTTGGAACTTCAACTGGGGCAATGATTGTCACTCCTTGGATCAACACATTGCTGCATTTTTTTGCATCAGAATCGGAATAACAAAATATTCCAACGAATTCCAGAAACATTGTTAAAGCAAAAAAAATGTGACAAACCTGCAGTAGACAGGATGGACATTCCAAAATGGAGAATTGATCAAAGTAATGTTGGATATCTGAAGGTGATTAGTGTGCATAATCTCGATCAAACGTGGCCGAACCGCCTTATACTGACCCTTTTCGAATTTATCCCACCATGGAGCACCTTGTCCATCAATTGTGCCATTGTTACCTGATGAAGCATATCCCAATACTTGGCATTAACATGCAATGCATCATCAACATCAATGCTGAATGAATGTTTAATTAAACTAATCACCTGTAATCACAACATCAGTGAGGTTTGTTCCAGAAATGAGACTAGAAAACCTTCCATCGGGACATAACTTGTCATGTCCAAAAGAAGGCAAATGAGCAACTATAGGCCAGTCTGCTTCATTCTGTCAAATTCAACAGCGATAATCTGTAAAAGCATGAATGGAAACCAAAAGGAAAACGGAAAGCAAACAAAAAACAGAGAGAAAAAGGAGATACCTGAGAAGCAAGAAGAACAGCTCCTTGATGAAGAAAAAGGGTGAAATTGCTGGTGAGGTTGAAGCTTCCCGTAAGCCATTTTCCAGGCGGAACGATGAGTTCAGAACCACCATCATGAGCATATTGGCTAAGATTGGCAATGGCAGCTTGAAATGCCTTGGTATTCAATGTTTTTCCATCCCCAACGCCTCCAAAATCCGTCAAAAACGCCGTATGCTTCCGACAATTTACGGCTCCATACCTTACAGAATTAAAGCTTTTCTTGTTGAAGATCTCTTCTCCTTTTCCAACTTCAACGGATCCCACCAACAATATCAGGAAAGCCAAAATCCCAGCATTCTGCAAAACAATATGAAACGTTTACATTTCATCAAATACAAATACCTATACATATACATATACATATACTGTAATGAATATGTTGTTTAGTTGTAAAATAAGAAATGTACATGGAATCGTAGGGGTGTTGGGAATGTGGACATTTTTCCCTTTTTATTTTTCCCTGGAAAGTAAAGCAGAGACCCTAAAGCATTTGATTCTTCAATGGAAATTGGAGATCCTTTTATAGAAATTTCAGGAAAATCATTATTGGGCAGTTCCAAAAATAGCTTGGTTTATTTTTTAGTAAGGAAAACACAAAAAAAACTGTAAACCATTATTAGGATATGGATTTTAGGGTTAGCATCCCTGCTTACAACGCCTTCTTCGGACATCATGCTTTTACCAGGTTCTTCATTATCAGATTTACCCTCTATTTATGAAATTAATACCAAAACATTTTTCATATATGTTTTTACTCATAAATCAAATCAATAAATATATTTTATCATATTATTTTAAATATTGTATTAAAAATTTATATAAAAATTAAGAATATTATTTAAACTATATTAATTTTCTTAAAATATTCTGATTATTTAATATAAAAAAAGAATTATAAATAAATTTGAATAGCGTATGAATTGATTAAAATAATAGATATTATGGAATTAAATAAATTTCATTAAAATGATATATAAAACTGATTGGAAAAAATATGATAAATTAAAAATGATGAATTTTAACTTCTTAAAATTTTATTTTTTTATATTACATTAATTTATGCATGAAGATATAAATCATATCTCGATAAAAAAAAATTATTTAAAATTGAAACTTAACATCAATTTAACAATAAATTTATTAATTGAATTGAAAAAATAAATAATTTATATTAGAAAATAAATATTTATTGGTTTTTAATTTAAATTCTATATAATTACATCCCACATTATAACAAAGAACAAATAAAAAGATCCGACTGATTTTTTTTCAAAAAAAGAGAGAGATGATATTTAAGAAATTAGAGTCGGCAGACATAAACTGATATTTGGTGGAGTTGATCCTGAGAAAACCAAGCGTTGCTGTTGTTACTTTCGGCAGGATAATGGGCCCACCACACCACCCTCCACGTGTCATCATTCTAATATCACCCCACCTCGGCCCGGTCTCAGGAATTTTATAATAGATTTATCATATTGGGAAAACGGATGAAAAATAAGAGAGAAAATAAAATATTTTGTTTTTCTTTATTTATAAATTGCTAAAACATAAAGGATAATTATTATTTATTTCCTTTAAAATCGTAGCTAAAACGTAATGATAATTTTAAATTAATCATTTTATATCTTAATTTAAATTTTTTATAATAGAAATATATATATATATATATATATATATATATAATATGAATAAATATATTATATATATATATGATATATATTGATATACATAAATATATATGATATAATAATAATAAGCTTAAAAAAATAAAAAGGTTACTCTCATTTGGTGTTTAAGTGAATTCGACCAACATATGCTAAACGTTAATAATTATATATTTAAATATTTTAAAAATATATTAATATATAATACCATTATCCTTTATAATGTCTGCACTGTTTTGTGGCCAATGGGTCGATCACTTCTCGAAAAGTAACTGACCTGTGATTGGCTGGACATTACGATGCAGCGTACGTGGCTCTCTGTCGAAGCTAAGAAATCCAAAGCAATTTGAACGTGATTCGTCGTGTCTCCTCCTCTAACCTGCGATGGATCAACAACCACCTCACGTTTCTCCTACCCGATTCTGACACCTGTCTGTCCACTTGTACTCTTGTCCCCACATTACCACTCCACTTCTCCGACCATTTACCCCTGCCTCTCCCTATAAATTACGCCTTTGCCACTCCGGCACGACAGCATGTGTCAAATTTGCAATTTCATTTTGTTAGCGGGAAAAAAAGATTACTATTGCTGATGTGGACTTGAAGGTACAATATTAGAATGGGGTCGGGTCTATCATTTGACCCGTTTATATATAAATAACGTTGAATTAATATAAAAAAAATTATAGTTTATGTCACCCATGACATACAAAAATATGTCTATCTAAAAATTACAAATAAATTTTTAGATTTATAAGAAGAAGGGTTACACATTCTGATAGGTATATTTTCTAGAAAAAGAGTAATAATTCCGCATACGAGGCTCACTTTCAATAACTATAAATAATTAA
Organism: Dalechampia spathulata; assembly: GCA_948192965.1. Lineage (NCBI taxonomy): Eukaryota > Viridiplantae > Streptophyta > Magnoliopsida > Malpighiales > Euphorbiaceae > Dalechampia > Dalechampia spathulata. Next base: position 126,720 of record CANYBF010170422.1, read on the forward strand.
AATCATTTTTTCGTGTTTTAATTGAAATATGTTATAAAATAGAAATGTTATGAAATTAAATATTTGGAAGGGTAATAAGACATAAAAAATAAATAATAAATAAATTTGACTGCACTTGTTACTAACCAATATGAGTTCCAACAGGGTAATACATCAAGTTGTGGTGTTAATGTGATTTACGAATATAATTTATTTAAAATTAATATAAAATATAGTTAAAATTTTATTTATATCAAATAATTTAATTTTGATATGATTTCAATTATTTATTCATACGTACATCTGACTATTTATTCGCGTGACAAGTCAAATTATACAATAGTTGCATCCCCACTCTATATAGATATAGTTGCATCCCCACTTTATATAGATATAGATATGTATAATCAGCTAGCCCTCAGCTCATGTTTGGAAGAGAACTGGAAACTGAGAGACCAACCAAACACAAGCAGGTGAAATCAGTGTCTTGCTTTGGAAGGAATAATGAGAAAACAAAGGATGGATGACGTGGCAAACTGAAAAGCATGGAAAAATGACTTCTTACACGAAATGATGAATTTATCTTTACAAAATATAAAAATGAAATTCGAAGTGGCAAAATTGAAATTTAATGTAACAATAATGGCAGTAAGTGAAGTCCCTCGTCTTCATGTTTCTCCTTGGAGTATTTTACTCCCAAAGCCAACACTGAAAGATGTGGTCTGCGTTGATTTAAGCCGAACGTTCGTCCCATTCCGCCACCTCCAACACCACCACCATTCGTCTCTTTCTTTAACCAGTCAATCGTCGATCAAGCTAATATCAGCACAGACTATCATCTTTCAATGGCGGCCGGACCATCCGCCGCATCAGTTCTTAAACCTTTGCGCTATATCAACGCTTCCCATATCAACCCGAAGCCTACAATACCCACTTCTCTCTTCCCTCCTCCATCTCGATATAACAGTCTATTCAACGGCAGTGGAAGAAAAACTAGCCTCGCTATCTGTTTTGTTCTTGAAGATTCGAAGCAGATCGTTGAAATTGAGAATACCATGGAGGAAAACACCGGGAAAGTGAACTACCAGATCTTGACCCCACGTGTTGCTGAGAGATTGGCTAGGAAAAAATCGGAGAGGGTTACATACTTGGTCGCGGCTGTTATGTCTAGTTTTGGGATTACTTCTATGGCTGTCATGGCTTGCTACTACAGGTTTTATTGGCAAATGGAGGTGATTTAATTAATTTGTTCGTTTTCTTCCTTTCTTTTCCTTGTTCTTGATTATGTGTTGGTCAAATTGAATTCCTTATCTCGTAGGGTGGAGAAGTTCCTCTGGCTGAAATGTTCGGCACATTTTCTTTATCAGTGGGAGCTGCTGTGAGTTCTTTCTTTCTCCTCTTTCCTTTTCAGCTCATGCCATGTTAAAGTTTCGAATTGGGTGGTAAGTGTTGGGTGTTGAATTCAGGTGGGCATGGAGTTTTGGGCAAGATGGGCTCATAGAGCTCTCTGGCATGCTTCCTTGTGGCATATGCACGAGGTATCAACACATAACCCACTACTGCTTGTTTCCATGGAAATGCAAGAAACCAAAAATCCGAAACTTTTACTAATTTCTGGTGCAACATTCATGCTACCAAGTTTCCCCTTTATTAAATTTCACGTTTCCATCACAGCTATACATACATTTGTTCATCAATAGTTGAATTTTTAATTATATATGATGGTTGCAGTCTCACCATAGACCAAGAGAAGGTCCATTTGAGCTCAACGATGTATTTGCCATAATCAATGCAGTACCAGCAATCAGCCTTATGTACTATGGCTTCTTCAACAAGGGCCTTGTTCCTGGCCTTTGTTTCGGAGCTGTAAGTCTTGATTCTTCCACTAATCAAACGTATAACCTTTATTCCTGGATTAATCTGATCGTGGCTTTGAAGAATAATAATTAAACCAGAGGCTATTTGTGATATGACAAAAAAGCCCTTGTATGATGAAGTCTTAACAAGGTTGAATCTTTGACTGGGGATCAGGGTCTAGGGATTACAGTGTTCGGGATGGCCTACATGTTCGTCCACGATGGTCTGGTTCACAAGAGGTTCCCGGTGGGTCCCATTGCCAACGTGCCCTATTTCAGAAGGGTGGCTGCTGCACATCATGTAATATTAATTTAATTTTTTGATTTTATTAGTTATTATTAACAGAAAACAGAATCAACCGTCGATATAGTTTCTCTCTCTTTCTAAATTATTATTATCATTATCATGGTTGCAGCTCCACCACTCGGAGAAATTCAATGGCGTCCCATACGGGCTGTTTCTGGGACCAAAGGTCAGCCTTCGGCTTGGGTAACATCATTTTGTGAATTTGGTTTGTGGGTAACATGGAAAATAACGCTATATGATGTTGTGGGCAGGAAATCGAGGAAGTTGGGGGCCAAGAAGAACTGGAAAAGGAGATCAGTCGTAGAAAAAAATCATATGATCTTAGATGATAAATATATAAAATTTTGGATGATTTTGTTTACCTTGTAGAGAAACATCATATAGTGTTTACCAACGGAAACAAAAGGGATCTGCCTTCTTTCTTTGCCTTGTCAAACATTCCCTCATCATCTTCATACTCGTAATCAATCGTAATACATTCTAATTTTGTTATATTATACGAATACTCTATCATTAATTTCATGGTACAATTATTCATACTCTATCAGGAGTGCCTTTTTCGGCCAGGATCGCTGCTGAGTTGAAAGCCGAACTTTGCGCTTAGTGGCACTAATAAAGCAGATGCAAGTCATATCATAATATATGACAAAACAATGAAAGCATCCCCCCTCCACCCTTTCATTTTTTATTCATTCTAAAACCCATACAAATATTAAATTATTTAAATAAAAGTCAAATTAAATTTCCTCGTCACCTTTGCAATGAATTTGGCGATGGAAGAGGGCTACGTGTTGAGCGGGATGTAAATGGTGGCCTCATGCACTTACCCTTTTTTGACTTAATTGAAAATGACACCCACTAATCATCTCGGTTAGACTATAATTACTTCTAGCTTTTATTGTCCGAATGAGAAAATTAACATCTGCCACGTCCTCACTTCCATGACATTCAAACAGCCACTCTAACAACCTTCTGGTAAATGGATTTGGCAGTTAAAAATGTTATCCTTTTTTGTCTTTGAGCTCATAGGATAATTAACTACCACTTTCCCTTTAAATTTCAATCAAAAATAAAATATATAATTTTAATAAATTAAATATGAACAATTTAACAAAATAAAGATTACCCATTGACCTTTAAACTTCTAATTTTTTAAATTATAAATTATATAATTAAGTAGATTATGATAATTGAGGCATGATAGAAGGATTAAAGTTGTTATTATTAATACATTAATTAAAATGATAAAAAATTTAAAAATTATTGATGGAGATATACAACGAATTTAAATATTATATATATATATATATATATATTATTTAGAAAAATATGCTTAACTCCAATTCGAATTAATGATTACTGCATTTTAGATTATGATAATTAAAATAACAAAAAATAATAATCATAAAATCAATATTGTGCAAAATGCTTTTAATATTCTGTTGTATATACATGTAAAACTATATACATATTATATATATGATATATAAATATGTATCATATAATATAATATATATATTAAATAAATACATGTTTATAAATAAATATGTATAATAAATACTACAAATAGAAATATAAAATATAAAAATAAAAATAATTAAATTATATAATAAATAATTTAAAAATTTAAATTAAGATAAATCAGATTTAATTAATATTTTTAGTTTTATATTATTTTCAAGTAGAGATTGTAGAAATGTTGAAATTTTCTTATAATTTTATTAATTTGACCTCAAAGAAATCATATTTGTGGAATAAGTGCATGGCCCATTTACCAATTCAATTCTAAGTTCCCTACCGTATCTGATTATTTGGCAGGCCCAAATTGATTACTGGGTCGCCGAAATGGACCCACTTCACTTATCCGATTATCCATACCCAACAGCTGCCAAGTGGCACATCAACCTCACTGACACCACACAAGAATTCTTCCAACTTCTTATACCCAATCACCTTTCTACACCGCAGTCCGTCAAAATTTCAAGCAACAGTTGGCAGAAAACCATTGGCTGCTAGGTTTCATCAGCAACCTTATGAACTACCCGATTATTCTATTTCTCTCTGAATCCAAGCGTGGTTCCTATTTTGTAACCTCCGAACACCTCTCTACCCCTTTGATCATTTTCTTTGATCTCTCTGCGTCTTTCCCTCTTTGAACAGAGCTTAACTCACTGAGAATCTCTCGACCGTTGTGAAAAAAGGTGTGATCTTTTGTTCGTTTTTGCTTTATTTATTTATTTTTTCTCAGCTAGTTAGTTTATAATTTTCATTCCATTGATCTGATTTATCTTTCATGTTCGCTTTTTGTGTGCTTTTCCTAAGCGGGTATTTGGATTTCATGCGCTTATGTTTAATTTTTCCTGTTGTGATTTAGTGTTTGCTGATGCGAATTAGGTTAGAAATGGTGAATTTGTTCAGATTTGATCTGACTGAATTTCAGAATTAAGTTACGACGCAGTTCTGATTGGTTGATGTTGTGGATCCGTGTAATACTGGCGATGAATTGGGTATTTTGGGTGTTTGAAGTTTAACTCTTTTGGGATCTAAAAATCCTTATCGCGATAATTGTTTTCTTGGTGTCTTATATGCTACCATAGGATGTGATTTCTTTTGACATGTTTATGTGTTCTTGCATTAGTCTCCCCATTTGTTTGCCTTTGAAGCTCTTCAATTTCACGGCTCTCAGGATCTATAGAGCTGTAAACCTTATGTTTTAGTTGTTGTCATTATTTTTATCGCATGTGTTGGCGTGTTGTTGGTAGACTTGATGGAAATTGTAATTTGTTTCAGATATCTCTCTTTCTATGGTTGAATTCCTGTCAATGTATGGGACCTAGTTGAGTTTTTTAACATGTCTCTACCTGTACCTCACATGCCCTTTTCTTTTTTTCTGTGATTTGTAATTTAATTTTGTTTACTGACTTTTGGACATTTTGACTGGAGTAGGGGAGGCTATGTGAGCTGTTTAATCCAGAGGGATCGTTGCTTCATAGTTTTGGTCAGCTTTGTGGCTTCATTGGCGTGTGAAGAATGGGTAAATACAAGGGCTGTGGGAAATTAGGAAGACCGGTGCCAAGGGATGAATCTGTGAATGCTTACCATTTTTCTCTTTTGTCATCTCCTGTTGTGTCTATCTGGGATTGTGTCTTCCGGAAGATGAGGTACTCCTATAGGCCTGAGTGGGTGTAGTTGCAAGATATCTGATATTTTATAAGCTCTTGATACTGAGATCAGGTAGTATTATTAGCAGTATTATTTAGTATTAAACAAAGGAAAACGAGATAGAGATACAGAACAAAACGATAGAGAAAATGTACACATTTTAGAGATTTTTCTTTCAGATCAAGACAATTGCAAACAGCACAATATTTATAGGTTTATTGTTTTAATGATGGATACAATAGCGTGTAATAAAGGGCAACCTGTTGTGAGAAAAGTGAAGAAAAAGCAGGTGAAAGGTGAGTTGGATCGTCTGAAACAAGCTGAGAAGAAAAAAAGGCGATTGGAGAAAGCTCTTGCGACTTCTGCTGCCATAATATCCGAGCTAGAGAAGAAGAAGCAGAAGAAAAAAGAAGAGCAGAATAGGCTTGATGAAGAGGGTGCTGCAATAGCTGAAGCTGTTGCTCTGCATGTATTACTTGGTGAGGACTCTGATGATCCATGTAATCTTGTGCTGAACAAAGAAGTGGGGTTCAATCCTTGGGATTGTGCGAGCAGAATTGATCTCTTTATGGGGGAAGAGAAGGCATGTCTTCTGCATCAGGACAGGTCAAGACATGAAAGGATTGGTTGGATCTCCAATGCTTGTCAAGCTGGATATGAGTGGAGTGACGTAGACAACAACAATTGGTCTCTCTCTTGTGGATCTTCCGGTAGAGATGCACGCGCACGTTGCTATGAAGATGGAAGCTGGGGGCCTGCAGAGTTGTCAGCTGGTCTTATTGCAGCACAGGCTGTTTCGTCACTCCAAATCGCTGAGGATGCAGATATTGACACGATCATCTTCAATGAACTTGAAGGATAGGCAAAGGACGTATTGCTGAATGATCTTGGTTCTAAGTAATGGTTTTGTACATGTTCTACCCATTGTTGTTTAAATCTGCATGTTGCTGCTTCCGAATATTGTACCGTTGCCCTTCATGACTGGAAACATATTAGTGGTTTTCGTATGGGATGACTATTCTAATGGAATATCCATGACTCCGAAACATACTCGGTGTTTTTCTTGTAAGCTTGAAACATATTAACCTTAGTTACCTGAAAGTGCAGTAGTACTATAGAATGAGGAACACTATTGCATATTATAATAAGATTAACTATGGCAGACTTATCTTTTAATTAAAGCACACAAATCCCTTGAAGGCAGACAATTGATGTTTGCTAACTGTTGGCAACACTCTTTAGATGTCAATGATGAAGGATAAGTTAACAGGACAAGGAAAGGAGACCCATGCCCATGACAATTAACAGAAAACTCTATGCCATGGCAGCAGGGGGAAAAAGATAAACAAAGCTCTAATCTAAAACCATCACATTCACAGTTTCGTATGACCTAAAATCTTACCTGGATTCCTCAGTTGTCCTCCACTTATGGCTTCCTTATCCTGGCCTTCACTTCCTCCTCCTGTACTTGAGGTGGCTACTGCATTTGCCAATCTCCTTACATTTCCATCAGAATTTAGTCATCCTGCTCCTGCTGGTGATACAATTCCTTTGTTCTGATGCAGGTAAACTATAGATACATTTCCAATCATTTGCCTCATGTTTTCAAGTGGGTGTTTTATCATCGCAATTGTGCTAATTGAAGTTAAAGTTGATCACGTCTTGAACTTGAGAATTACAAGGAATGAGAACGCTTTACCTGCATCCCTCAAAAGTGCACACAATTATGTACCTTTCTGCAGGTTGGTAGGATCGATTTCTATGTCAATTCTTCAGAATCACATATAGCGTGGCCATCATATTCTTCTACACTCTGAAATTTTTCAGAATATTGTTATCTCTGACAGCATCTTTTTATTTCACACAATGTCTGAGTTCATTGCAGTTGATGACATCCATGATCAGTTTATCAATTTTCAAAATGGATTTCACGTGTTCTAATTGGACACTGCGAGGCGTATACGATGGAAATGAATAAATAAGGCAAACTGGTATTAAAGGGTAGATAATGATATCTTCAAATCCGTACTCGTGGGAAAAGATTGAGTTGTTATCGGTGGTAGAGCGATGTTGGCAACGGATGATTTTTCTGCCGCAGTTGGTGCAAGAGGGAGCGTATGGAATTTCCTTGTTTGCTCTTGCTCAAGTTAGTGTCCATCTTGCTGCCATTATGGGGCTTGAAAACTATTCCAATATTGATTCGGCGCTAAGTTATTACTTTGTGGCTTCAAATGCCCCAACATCGGAGGCCCTGCAACTGCTTGTGGAATGGCTACTGCAAAAGGATGCGCTTGTCCCTAGGATTTTTGCTGTGAATTTTGGAATTTTCGTTGCTACTTTTCTAGGAATTGCTTTCGGAGGATGTTCCTCAACACCTGTACGAATCTTCCACAGATAATTCATGATCCTGTTCATGGTGAGATCAAAACTTACCATTATCATAGAGGAACTGCACAAATCCCAGCTTCTCATGCTGGTCCAGTAGGAGGGATTTTGCAATTTAACAACACAGCACCTATTCATGCCATACACACTCCATCATAAAAGATTTTCCTTTTCCTTAAATCCATAGCGTTGGGAGAAACTCGCTAATTTTCAGTAATAAAGTATTTGACATAACACATTGCTTTGGCCAATTTTGAGGAAACCTGTAAACACCAGACAAAATTTCTACTAAAATCTAATGATACCAATATAAGACCAAACGTTTAACGGGCGTGGCTTCAATAAGATTTAGCAAAAATAGCAACTTCTCCTGCTGGCTTGCCAGTCATCAAACATGTTTTGGTCCCTTCAGGCTGTTCAAAGGGAAAGCACCGGATGGTCGCTCCTGTTTCTTCTTTTACCTTCAATTCATCCGCATCACTACAGCCAATAACAATGGCATAAGACAAGCAATTCATGCATGCATGTTTAATATGACATGTACTCTATTTCTCATCCATAGACAACAAAGGAGAGAAGAAAGTGAGGTAAGGTACCTAGCAGACCAAGGACCACGTGCCCATTTGCCAAGGGATATCGCTTCTTTGAGTTCATCATATGAGCTCACATCCACAATATGACTGCAAAAGAATGTCAGTCAGCATCACAGGGATTTGGAAAGTAAATCAGAGAATAAGAGTATACTAGTTAGAGAAGGCTGTTTTCAAGTACTGCTAGTGATTTATAAGTCCAACAACAGGAGCATGCCTCAACTAATTAGTGAATATATAAAGAAAAATTTTAGCCCCAAATCTAAACATCTACTTCCAGTTTGATTATATCCAGAAAAATTTCATTGTCTGGATCTGCTATTAGAAGCATAGAATTCACCAAGCTTTCAGCAATAATGTTATCCATCATGCATCATAATATTAGTAAGTAAAAAGAGAAGCCCTTCGAGGAATTCCTTTTAATCCTTACTCAAATGAAACTACGTACAAGTACACATCACCATCTATCATATAAAATTCCCATCATCCAACAAATCACTTAGGCATTCATCCTTTTCTTTTACCCATACGCTTGTAACCGCTAATGCCTAGACTTCAGAAGTTCAAGTATTCATAAATCCAGGATCGTCAATAATCTTTCCATTGATGCATCACACTGCTACCACTTGACAGCAAGGCAAACATACTCTTAAATGAAATGAAACAATTCAAGTGTCAGTGTCCAGAGAAGCGTTTCCAGAACATGCTATCCAGGAACTTACAAACAAACATTTCTCAGCAAATCCATTCATGAACGTTTACATGATATGCAATTCAATGTTCCATCATGTTATGAGACCATTCAATAGTTCCAGATAGAAAGAGTTAAAGTAAGAGAATGCACCTATCGCGAAATGACATTGCTCTTTCCAAAAGAGAGGACTGAATCTCATCCAACTTGTCCTTGACGTATGCTTCTAAAGTTGATGGCTCCATGGAAATTCCAAATACCTTACCTTGCTTTCCTGGAACATCTCTCCTAGATATGACCACACTTCCACTTGAAACATCACGAGGACCAATTTCAATCCTCAGAGGTACTCCCTATGATATCAAGGTGTTATTTAAGCTTTGAAACAGTCCAACAGAAGCCTATCTATAAAAGCCACAAATTTATAATGCATTTCATGGTAAGGATTAACCTTCATCTCCCAGAAATTGAACTTCCATCCGGGGGTTCTCTGGTCAGAGTCGTCAAGTTTAACTTTGACACCAGAAGATTGAAGAACTTCTTTTACAGATAACGCAGCATCGAGAACTCCAGCTTTCTCATTATCCTTCTTCCAGATGGGCACAATCACTACCTAGAAGGATGAATACAAGTGAAGGAAAGCAATTATTGCCTAATAACATATAGAGTGCACAAGATGTATAGGATGCTGATTTAATATTATTTTTATAATGTACTCTGCATGAACATAAATTAGAAGAGCACATGCTCACTTTACACAATCAACAGAGAAAAGGACACCACAAGTACCTGTATTGGTGCGATTTTTGGGGGAAGCATCAGGCCGGCATCATCTCCATGTGTCATGATAATACCACCAACAAACCGGGTACTGATGGCCCATGATGTCTGCCAGACATGCTGTCTTTGTCCATTTTCATCGGTGAACTGTATAAACAGGCATCATGGTTAAGATACTAAAAGACTGTTCAAAACTTTAGTCAACTGGAATTTTAAATTAAGCAGTTAATACTGAGAAAAAAACGTCATGATATCAATAGAATAACTTATGGAACAGCCCAGATTTTCCAGTAGTAAACAGGAATACAACTAACAGAGCAGCTACTGAATGAATTACCTGTGTGCCAAAGGCACGAGAAAAATTTTGCCCAAGGTTATGGCTTGTTCCAGCCTGTAAAGCCTTTCGGTCTCCCATCATGGCCTCTATTGTATATGTCCGAACAGCACCAGCAAAGGTTTCCACCTTAGACTTTCGACCCGCAATAACAGGTATTGCAGCTTGCTCATAAGAAAACTTTGTATACACGTCAATCATCTGAAATGCCTGCAATTCATCATCAGAAATCCATTAAAAACACATTACTGCATAACACAAGTAGAAGCATTTCAAGGATAAAAAAGATAGGAACCTCCTTTTCTGCTTCCTCTGGAGTGGCATGGGCAGTATGACCCTCTTGCCACAGAAATTCAAGAGTCCTGACAAATGGTTTTGTACGCATCTCCCATCTTGTTACATTGGCCCACTGAAATAAGAAAATATAAATTTAGAGAAAAAAAGGAAGTTGATTGGAGGGGAGGATGAAGGTGATAAGCTGTTGACTATGTACGAAAGAATTTGAACCTGGTTAACCATAAGAGGAAGATCGCGGTAACTATGTATCCACTGAGTAAACATGTGATTGACAATGGTTTCACTAGTAGGTCGAACCTGCCACAACCTCAATAAGTGCAAACAATCAAAGCCAACGCTCAGTTTCATTACCTTGGACTAGCATCTTTATTGATTGCCACTTTCACAATTGTAAACAAAAAACAACTAAACCGGTAATAAAAAAAAAAATTCAAAATTTTTGCTTCAAAACATACTACTTACCACAAGTTTTTCTTCAAGTTCTTTCCCTCCGCCAATAGTTACAAGAGCCAATTCTGGACTAAATCCCTCAACATGACTAGCTTCTTTCTCTATAAATGAATATGGTATGAACTGCATCCATATTTAAACAATTCATAAAAGTTCAACATTTTTCAGAAAACTTGAGATGCCTTCTCTACGTTCAAATGCACAAACCAACTCTGACACACATACCTGTGGAAAGTACATGTTGCTGTGTCCAGTCTCCTTGAACTTGACATTCAAATAATCCTGAAATTCAATGTGTTCTTTCTTTATACTTAAAAAAAATAATAATAATAATAATCGTTTACAGAAGTTTAATTCAATAAAAAAAGAGAAGAAAAAGAAATGCGTACCTGAATTGCCTCCCAAATGGCATAACCATAAGGACGAATAACCATAGTACCCCTAACAGGGCCATAATCAGCTAGCTCAGCATTAGCAATAACATCGAGATACCATGCGTTGAAGTCTTCAGATCGAGGAGTAACAGCTCCTTCCTGGTTTGTTCTACTTTTCAGGTTATCAAGAACTTTGCCTTCGGTTTCAGGAGGGCTAGCTGCCGCGCTATGCGTCGAGAACGATGAAGATACCGTCAGTGACGACGGCGAACCTAAATAACTGTGACGCAGCCGCGAAAACGCCTGAGAGCGGCGTATTGCATGTGAGGAAAAGAATACAGAATTGAAAAATGGTAGTCTTGAGAGACACACTACCATTGTTGTATTCAGCTTTCCTATTGAGGGTTGGGACTTGGTGGTAATAAGCAGCAAAACAAAGGAAGAGAGATAGGATTTTCAACCTGAGATCATGTGGTGTGAAGCCTATGGTAGGTTATGGTGGCGAGGGTTGGTGGATCGTCCGATTAATCTTCCTCTTGTGAATAAGGGCCAATGATATCATGAAAAAGGCCCATTGGGCCGGCACCTTTAACAAGTCTGGATCTGCTATTTTAATTAAAAGAAAGATTATTTACGGGAAATACGAGATTTCTGAAAAAAAAATTTTATTTTTAAGGAGAAGAATGTAAAGTAGTTCCTTAATTTATTTTTTTTTCAAAATTATTCTTTTAATTTTTTTTATTTTTCAAAAATATGATAATCACATTGTTTTTATATTTTCTAATTTTTTAATTTTTAATATAAAATACATCATTTCCTATTTAAAATGTATTTTGAAATTAAAAACTATTAAACTATCAAAAGTATTATTTTAAATTAATATTTAAAAAATTATAATTTAAATTTTAGTATCAAACACTTACAATATACGTATCAAATACTTAATATATATTAAAATGGTATATTTTTAGTATTTGTTAAATATATTATATATATAATACATTTTTCTATAAATTTCTTTAAAATTTGTATTTTTGAAAATATTTTTTAAAATTTTATACTTTTGTAAAAAAATTAATTTTTCATATTTCTGTAATTTTTAAAAATTTTTCTGTATTTTTCTAAAAAGTCTTAAAATAAACATTTTTAAAAATACATAAGAGTCATCTTTTCTCTAATTCTTAAGTCTTATATGTTATTATAATATTAATTATTTTAAAAAATTGCATTATCATAAATATAATGCAAGCTAAAAATTATAATAAAAATTCATCGATTCATCAATAAAATATAAATATGATATGAAAAAAATAAGTCTAGATTATTTATAATTCAATTTATTTTTATATTATTAATATGATAAAAAGTGAATCATATCATAAATAAATGCATTAATATGATTTAAATATAATGTAAAGTTTTATCCATATTAAATTTAAATTAAATTTAAATTTTTCTATAGATTTATAAATTCATACCATTCATGCGGGATCATGGTGAAAAGGGAAGATCAATCTTTTACTTGGATAGGGATTTTTTCTTTTTTTAAAAATTGAATTAACCAGTTAAATCTAATATTTGATTTATGATTAAACTTGCCATTTTTCCACCCATCCACTCATCTGGGTCAGTAACTAAAAAAGCAAATCAAACAATGAGTCACAGCATTAGCTCAAACTCCAATAAAACATACATAAAATCGTCAGCTACAGGAGCATAGCAATATTCTACAATAATCTACCGTTGCCCATGTAAGTGCATGAGCCATTGTTCTTTTTCCGAGCCGAAGAGGCTGACATCAGAAAACTGATGCGGAATGCCAAAATTACCATCTATACGAAAAAGCACGAAACCGGTTCATGCTTTTGGCCACTATGGGGAATCTAACAATTTGAAATCGTAGTCATGGTGCCAGTGATCCTTTGGCGATTTCGGAGTTCTGCAAGGAGGTGGAGAGTCAAGCTTGCTAGGCGACAGCTTGTCGTTCCAGAAATCATCTTCAATTAACTCCTCAGGCATCTCTTCAAGTTCTAAATGCCTAGGGGCCTGAAATAAAAGCTTATAATTTAGTCATATAATCCATGAAAAATAAACTTTTCAAATTGACATGGGGTTTGTAGAATTGACAATCCAAAATGAGATAGAGAGGTAAGCACCTTAATTGACATAGGCTTTGCCTTCTGTTTAATAATATCTGTACTCCAGGAAAAGAAAAAAAAAAAAAGGAAAAAGGGGTCATGTTATATAGTTCATCCAAGTCCATTAGTTCTTCACTATTAAGTTTCTGCTTTTAGTTACCGTTTTCTAGTCCAATTATCTGCAGAAATTGATCCAAGTCCATAGCCCTTGACTGTGCTTTGATGCATTCTTGGTGATTGTGCAGAAACCTTTCCTCTGCAATAGCATTGGTGTCAATCAGCTCCTCAGCTACAACACTTAGCTTTGCATTGCAATTCCTCTTTGATCCCTCATTCAAGCTTCCCTTTCCTGAATTTGATATGTCAGAAAGTGGTTTCCTACTAGTGGGTTGTGCTTTCCCCGAGGCTTTAGAGGAACTTTTTTTCTTAGTTGCATCAGGCGCATTTTTCTGAGAGGCGCCAGTTTCTTTCTCAGAGAAAGAGAAAATGCTCAAATTCTGCTTCTTTGATGCTTGACTCAGAGAAGGCTTAAGTGAATTTGACAGATCACCAAGAGGTGTCCTTCCACCAACCACTCCTTTCTTTGGCACTTTAGAGAGACTGTTCTTCCACGTAACAGAAGTTTCTGCATCCAAGATCGGAATGAAATCAGAGAACACAACGCCACAATAACTGGAAAATTTGAACTTGAAACCTAACGGTAACAGACTAAAGGACATGGATAGAGTACCGTTAAAGCGAATATTCAAATTCTGATCTTGAACCACTGCCCCTGCTCGTGATGCCATTGGAGTGTTGATCAGCAAAGTAGTTCAAATTTTTATCCTGCAAAAGATAAGTAACAAATCAATCGGTGAACAAATAATGTGAAACGTGATAATTTGTTAATTATAGGAGATCCCCACATGGATACTAAATAATCATACAAATATTCAGAATGGCAGTCATGACATATCATAAAGTCATCACTTCATCATCCACTTTGCAAACTGAAAAAACATGAACGTTGCATAGCAGCAATTCAGACAATGGATAGCACTACTAGTGCTTAAACAGTACCCGGTAGATGTTAACAATCTACTCACAATAGATCAAAAAAGACAACAATAGAATTAAAAAAAATGCTGTTTATAATGACCACATCAAACAATCCTCTATACATGTGAAGCTATCTTTTATCATGCAACTTGATTATCATGGAAACAAAGAATCATCACGACGCAAACAGAGCACAAATTCACCTTTCAAAAAGAAAATATAACATATCACAAGATATTTTAAAATCAACAAGAACCCTAGACTTCTTCAACTTGATTCTTTTCACACTTGAATTAACATATGTTTTTCTTTTGGTAAGAACAATAATAACCCATATCATCAAGAAGTGGAAAAACTAAATTAAAAATAAAAGACGTTTAACCCTAAATCATCAAGAAATAGAGAAAACCCTAAACAACGGAAGGCAAAAGCAATGAATAGAAAAATTAAAGTAAAAAACTCACAAATGGGTTGTGATTTGAAGGATCTTACTGCTTCGATACTAATGTTATTTCTGATTCTAGCGAGACTTTGCACTGAAATCGTTCGTTGTATCTCAATTTGATCAAGATTAGGCACTCTATTTGGGCATTATCTTTGCCAAATATATAAAGACGGCAAATGATGGGATTGAGGAGGGATTCAAGTTCTAACGGTAACTTTGATCTCTTTTACATTAATATCCCTATCTTAAGCAAATAATTACAAAAATGTCCACGACATGGTGATGTATTCGCTGTGACGCGCACCAAATCTGAACTCGATCTGTGGCCGTTCAATTTTCTGTACAAGTCTTCGCCGTTTGATTTCCATGTCGTTCATTAACAAACAACATTTTCAAATTTAATCTTATATTTCATCCATCTTAAAAAACACATTTTAATTTTACACAAAAAAATTAATAAATAAATTATTTTTTGAATATTATCATTTCAAATTACCCTCCTTGATTATATTTGATTAATAAATAATTAAAAATTATATCACATAATTAATCAATATTTTTAACAATTAATTATTAAATCAATATTTAAAATAAATATATAGATGATGACACATATAGGATGATAAGATGACATATTTAATATACTTATATATATAAATAAAATTAAGTGGATTGAGAATCAATCATTCAATATATGTATAAAATAATTAATATATTGATATAGGGACAATTTTTGGGAGAGGTCTACCTAACAAACCAAACCATGGATTTATATAATAAATGTCGCCGATGACTTCATATTTCCTATCGGTGTCTTCACCGGCTACTGTTGCGACCATAGGACCATGAATTAGATCGGGATAGAGAATGACCCGACAATTATGCCGATGGACAGTAAGAGCATCCGCTATTCCTTACCAGTTTATGAATCATTCTTCTCAGTTTACATCTTTATCATTAAGATGGAATTGAATTCATCCGTACATTTCATTTAACAAGTGGTCAAAATTTGATCATGCAGAGACAGTCGGATCCATTGCATGGCCCGGAAGGCAGTCACCTATGGAGGGAGGGTAGGTGAAACATTTGATGACAAAGGCACATAAGTAGGGGGGGGGGGGGGGGGGGGGTGGGTTTAAAAAGAAGAGCAATTGGGGCATTTTGGCTACATGGGTATTAATGACAATGTCAATTTACATCAATTATGGACAGCAATAACACAATACTACTACGTATACATGATTTATATAGTAGAGGGGTTTGTTGGT
>CANYBF010170770.1:0-13558 GCA_948192965.1 Dalechampia spathulata
TCATGCATATGATATGTCATTCATACTCATATGACATGCATATGCCATGTTACTTTTATCACTATATCACATGACATGCATATGCCATGTCATCTAAATGCCATATAGCTTTATATGACATTCTACGTGCAACCTTGCAACGACAATTCACATGACGTGCTGTGTGTTTATAATTACGCTTGTATGCTTGCCTGCTTAGGATAATTAATTCCAACTAAAATGGTAAAATTGATTTTGGAAACTCATAGAATAGATCTCCACCACCCGAACCTAATCTCTGAAGGGTTTAACTAGCACTCATGCTATGGGTCGGTTGGACCAATCTGGAACCATCCGATGGTGACTCCATTGTGACTCTTTCGAGTCCGTATCATTCCCTAAGGGAACCCCTTAGGAAGACTACGCTTTTTCTCCAAGTGCGGTCCCCGGTCCGTGACTTTTGCAAGCCTCGCTCTGGGCCCCGGCAGAAACCGGCGCTCACAACCATATCACGTGAGATTTCCCTATGCATATGTTGTTTCTCTTCTTTATACTATAATACTAGTAGAATTAAGGAATACTTTAACCAATAACTATATTTGGTTTGTTTTAATGTCAATCATAGGAGTTATACCGTATAAAATCATGCTTAGAGGACTAGTAAATTACAAGAGTGATTGTTTGTTTATTATGGTTATAAACTATGGACATGGTTAAAGGTTTGAAGGACTATAAATTTAAATGTCCAATTCTTGGTATTTATATATTACTGTGTTTTACATACACTTACATATATGAGTATACTTAAAGAAGATCCATTAAGCTGTAACTAAGAAATGATTCCTGCCCCACTTCTTTAGTTGAACTAGTAATAAACCTATTTTATAGTGTGTGATCATTAATGCATGCTAAATTTTAAGTTAGATAATGATAGTTTGGCAATTTAAGTCAAACGAGAATGTAAAAAAGAAATTTTGGTGAATGGATTGTAAGAAATTACAGAGAGAAAAGGGGACAAAAATAGTAAGCAACTCTTGAATTCAAAACAAAGTTAACTAATTCCTCTAAACCATGTATTTCTTTACTCTAAGAATAGTTGCTAACTGTTATTTTAATGTATACACATATCTGGTTATAAAGTAGATAGAGAATTACTAAGTCTGTCATTAAACTATGACAAGGAAAGTTATAAATGTATTTATTGAGAATAATAATGTTAATATTGTATTTTAGATAGTAAATACTATTAGTTATATATTGTTTCTAATTTTGAAGAGGATTTTTAGGATCATTAGTGATTGTTATGAAGTTGCCTTAAATTGAGTTTCTCTTGTATATACATAGAGTCAGGTAATCAATGGCAAAAGGGTGAAGAAATCTTCCACCAAACTATCTCTTGTTTTGATTGAGTTTGACATGGTATCAAAGCAATAATCGATAATACACACCATCAAAACCCATGGCCGGTGGTGATGTTGAAGATGGAACTTCACAATGGAAGACAATTTCACCCTATGATATAACTTCACTTGATAACCCAGGTCTTTTAATTACCCCAGTTCAATTGAAAGGAGAAAAGTATGATGAATGGGCATGTTCATTTAGAACTGCTTTGAGGGCCCCAAAGAAATTCAGGTTCATTGATGGAACAATCAAATAACCAAATGATGATTTAAAGGATCTCGAGAACTGGTGGACTATCAATTCATTGTTGGTATCCTGGATTCGTAACAGAATGATCTCGAGGACTGGTGGACTGGTGTACAAGATCGTTTCTCTATCACCAATGGACCATGAATTTAATGGTTAAAATCCAGTCTTGGAGAATGCAAACAAAAGGGAATGACCATAGTAAACTACTATGGATGGCTCAAATAACTTTGGGATGAATTAAGGAATTAGGAACAACTACCAACGTTCAAGTGTGGCAAGTGTACTTGTAACCTCAGATCAGTTTTGGAAAAGAAATGAGAGGAGGAAATGGTTCATCTCTTTCTTATGGGACTGGAAGATAATGTATATGGTATAGTACGATCCAACATACTGGCTCAAGACCCGTTACTAAGCATGAATAATGTGTACTCACTTCTCATTCAGGAGGAGCGAGTCAGAATAAAGAAGAACGGGGAGACATCATGGCTCTTACAATAAGGGCTTGGGTTGATAGAAGGGACAACACCATGGTGTGCTCATATTACAAGAGGACATGACACGAATTAGACAACTATTTTTCTTTGATCAGATATCCAGAATGGTAGGGAGATAGACTTCAAAATGATATCAAAGGAGGAGGGCGTGGACAAAAATAAACGAGCGGCCATGGTAGAGGCTGGGGAGGTAGAAGACAACCACGGGCATATGCAGCCCAAACCAGAATGGCAGTTCCAAGCTGTCCGACGAGCATAAGCATAGTAACTAAGACCACTCCTTTCCCTAGATTGAACATGAAGCAGTGGCAGACTTTACTATAGATATTGAGCAAGTCAGAGTCTGCAGTGAGCAAAAAATGACTGGTAAGGCTTGGATTATTGATACAGGGGCCTCGAAACACATGATGGGTACCTTTAGTGATCTGCGTGATGTAAACAAGATCACTTCTTGTCCTGTAGGCTTGCCAGATAGACGTAGCACTGCAGCTACCAAAGAGGGATTGATGTTCCTTGTCGGAAATTTATGTTTAAAACATGTTCTTTATGTGCCAGGGTTTACTTGCAATTTAATTTCAGTCTTATAATTGACGAATCACTATAATTGTCTTGTCCAATTCACTAATAACTTATATGTTATACAGGATTGTACTACGAGGATGCTAATTGGTACGGGTGAAAGATGAGATGGACTCTATTACTTCAAAGGAATGATGCAAGTTCAAACGATGAAAGCTACCAGTGGAGTTTTTCTTGATGTGTGGCATAAACGCTTTGGTTATCTGTCACTGAAGGTGACAAAGTTAGTGTCTGGTGTTAGTGCTAAGAAAAATAAAGATAGGTTAGGAAAGAACTGTGAAGTTTGTCAAAGAGCAAAACAGACTAGGGATAAATTTCCTGTTAGTGAGCATAAAGCTTCGTTTATTTTTGAACTCATTCATTATGACTTATTGGGATCTTATAACACTCCTTCCTCTTGCAATGCTACTTATTTTTTAATAATTATTGATGACTATTCTTCTTCTGTGTGGATTTATTTGCTCATCAATAAGATGGAGGTTTTTCATACTATGAAAATGTTTTTTTCCTTGGTTGAGAGACAGTTTAATAAACAAGTCAAATTCATTCTAAGTGATAATGGAACTGAATTTACTTATATAAAGTAGTATTTTCTTGCTAATGGGATAGTCTTTCAAACCTCATGTATGGGTACCCCTTAATAAAATGGGTGGGTCGAAAGGAAACATCAACATATTCTAAACGTGGCTAGAGCACTCCATTTTCAAGGAAATCTTCCCATTGAGTTTTGGGGTGAATGTGTGTTATCAGCTGGGTACTTGATTAATAGAACTCCATCATCAGTTTTAAATGAGAAGACACCTTATAGTGTTTTGTATGGTAGAGAACCTACTTATGATCATTTGCAGATATTAGGTTGTCTGTACTATGCTCATGTGAAGACAAGGGATGAGTTTACCAATCACAGTTGACATTGTATTTTTGTTGGGTACCCTTATAGGAAAAAAAAAGGTTGGCGATTGTATAACTTGGATAAATGTGAACATTTTGTATCCCGTGATGTGGTATTTTTAGAAAATGTGTTCCCCTTTACCAACCCTAGTCCTCCTGTTTGTAAAGGGGCTGTTAAAATGAATGACGATGATTTTAAGGATGAATTGATGGCTGATGTAAGGAGGGTATGCAGGATTCGTTACAGAGCCCACTAGTCTGCCATTGACATCTGGTGAAGCTATTTTATCACCTTTGGTAGGCAGTGGGTCAACCTCAGAACCGCATCAAGATGTTTCTAGTGAGGGCATGGACTAAGGGGAGGAAATAAAGTTGTTGGGTCAAGGGCAACGGCACAAAGAAACTTCAGTCAGGCTACATAATTTTGTTATTCATACTGTACAAACTTTGATTCCATCCATTACCGCACCTGCATCATGGCACTCCTCAGGGACACCCTACCCTATAGCACACTATGTGAATTGTGATAATATCTCATTACAACATCAAACTTTTCTTATAGCTTCATCTGTTGAATGAGAACCTATACATTATTCTACAGCTATGAAAGACAATTATTGGCGTAATGCTATGCGACATGAAATTGAGGCTCTTGAAACTATTAATACATGGATCATTAATAATCTACTGGCAAGAAAGAAATCTCTTGGATGCAAGTAGGTCTATAAGATCAAGTATAACTCTGATGGTAGTGTTGAACGATTCAAGGCCTGATTGGTAATACTTAAGAATCACCAAGTTGAAGGGATTGATTATACAAAGGCGTTTGCTCCAGTGGTAAAAATGGTTATTGTTAGAGTGTTCCTTGCGATGGCTACTATAATGAATTGGAAGGTTCATCAGATAGACATTCATAATGCTTTCTTACATGGTGACCTTGCAGAGGAAGTATTTATGAAGCTACCACCTGGGTTTCAGGTGACAACACCTGGGAAGGTTTGTAGACTTTGGAAATCATTGCATGGTCTAAAACAAGCACCCCGCTACTAGTTCGCTAAGTTATCAAGTGCTTTGATTGACTATAGATTTCAAAAATCTTAGTCAGACTATTCCTTGTTCACTTTGCAGAAATGGGGCATTCAATTGCATGTTCTCGTTTATGTCGATGATCTTATCATTTTCGAAAGTCATCTGAATCCCATACAAGAGTTTAAGGATTATTTAAGTGCTTGCTTTTATATGAAGGATCTAGGTGTTCTGAAATACTTCCTAGGAGTGGAAGTGGCATGTGGTCTAGATGGGTTTGTGCTTTATCAACACAAGTATGCGCTTGACATCATTACAAAAGTTGGTCTCTTAGGAGCAAAACTGGTGAGTATCCCACTAGAGTAAAATCACTGCCTAGCCTTATCCACAAGCACCAAGCTATAGGATCCTAAACCTTATGATCGTCTCATAGGATGCTTTATTTACTTTTACTTTACTCGACCAGAGTTATCATATAGTGTCCACATGTTGTCTCAGTTCATGAAGCAACCCCGGGAGGAGCATTGGCAAGCTGCGTTGCGAGTGGTCCATTATTTAAAGGGACACCCGAGTCAAGGTATACTATTGAGTAGCAATAATGATTTGTAGCTGGCCGAATGGTGTGATGCTGATTAGGCGGGATGCCTTTTGACTCGTCACTCTCTCACCAATTGGCTAATTTTTCTTAATGGTTCCCCAGTCTCGTGGAAGATAAAGAAGCAACATATTGTATCACGATCATTGACGGAGGTAGAGTATCGATCTATGGCCATCACTACTTGTGAGTTAACATGGTTAAAGGGGCTTCTTTTTAGTCACGGAGTTCAACACAGGGGGTGATTTTTTTGCATTGTGATAGTCAAGCAGTCTTGCACATTTCCTAAAAACCTATGTTCTATGAATGAACAAAGCATATCAAAGTTGATTGTCACTTTGTTTGGGATGAAATCATGGCTAGGAATATCAGTCCCACATTTATCTCATCTCATCACAACTTGCTGACATTTTTACAAAGGCACTAAGCAAACGGCAACATGTGTCTTTTCTTAGCAAGTTGGGCATTCTATACTTGCATGCTCCAACTTGAGGGGGGTATTGAGAATAATAATGTTAATATTGTATTTTAGACAATAAATACTGTTAGTTATATATTATTTCTAATTTTAAAGAGAATTTTTAGGATCATTAGTGATTGTTAGAAAGTTTCCTTAAATTGGGTTTCTCTTGTATATACATACATTCAGGTAATCAATGGAAAAAGGGTGAAGAAACCTTTCACCAAACTATCTCTTGTTTTGATTGAGTTTGACAGTATTGAACATCTTAGCATGATAAGTTAGTCAAGAATTAGCTTCTATGTATTTGTCTAATGGATTAGGGAATTAACAATTTAAAGAAAGTATCTTGCATGTATATCATTAGTAAACTGTTAATGATCCTATCACCATAGGACTTCTTTTTTTAAAATGGGTAATACATCTCTCTCTCTCTCTCTCTCTCTCTCTCTTGATTATGCGTTGAGAGCTGGAGAGTGTAGTGAGTCATAGAATGTTAGATATGAGTTGGGAATTAGCCAACCAAATGTCCTCAATTGGGTCCCTATATATAATGTGAATAAGAAAATTATACAACCTAATAAATAATAGGATAACTTAAATAGCTTAAGAATTAATGAAGGTTGACTATAATACTAGCTTAAAAGACATCAGTAATTGATTTTATGGGATCAAGTTAAGCATTAAATTTCATTGCTTTGAGGAAAGTGTGGCAACTACTTTTATCATAATGTGTGAGTCTAGTAGGTGCATGAAAGAAGAGAGGAAGAGTGGACGTGTGCGAGTGCTTGTGTTAAGATGATTTAATCCCCCAAATCCTTGTAATAAAGTGTTCAAATTGGCCTTATTTGATAGTTACTTTACTTAGTGCTAATCATGGAATAACTCAAAGAAGTGTATAGAATAATTCATATAACTTGTTTGGAGAGTAAAATAAATGGACCATATGAATAATACATGGTTTAGACTCATAGACTTTGCTAATAAAACTCTTGGTTGGCTATATATAGTGAGTATTCAATTGTACATTATTAATATGAAGTTATTAATCTAATAAAGGATGGTTATGCATTAGAAAAAGAGAGACTTAGGTCTATTACAAAAAGAGATAATTAGATAAAAATAAGTCATAAGTAGGGATCATAGTAATAATAAATTTAACAAGCATTTATTGCCCTACTTGGGAAAGTAAATAATTTTTCCATCCTTTGATTTTTAAAGATATTCTATTTTCTAGAAAGCTCAATGCTTCCTTCTTTGATCTACCCTAAAAAGTATGTAACCAATATATTTAACATCATATTTCATTTCTAACATCCCCAATAAACACCAAATATTATTCCTTAATTCAACAAGAACATTATAATTGAAGAAAACACTATACTTATTAAAATTGATGGTTTGCTTAGATGCAACTTTATAAGCTTTCAAGATGTCTAGAAAACATTTGGCTTCCCTTACCCTAACAATAACATGTCATCTATAAAGGAAATGCTAGAACTAATAGGGCATTTGACATTTATACAATAACCAAAAAGAGAATTAAAAGCAATTGCTTTATCTATCATAAATCCTAAAGCATTAGTAACATACAAATACAAATAAGGAGATAGCAGGTCACCTTATTTTAAACCTCTTACAGGGAAAACAGTATTTGGAGGAGAGTCATTTATCATAACTTGATAAGAAAAAATAATGACACATTACATAATCCATTACATAAAATTATAATGAAAGCCTATTTAAAGCAACAAACTTTGAAGGAATGACCAACTCATTGTATCATATGCTTTAAAAATATCAAGTTTAATCCCTATATGATAAGCAAAAGAAGAATTTTTAATCCTTAAACAATGATATAATTAATATGCAATTAGAATATTATCTTGTATAGCTCTACCGGGCATAAAAACATATTAGTTAGACTCAACTAGATCTCCTATAAAGGGTTTCAAATGAGAAACTAAGACTCTAGCAATGATTTTCTAGATGAAATTATAATAGTTAATAAGATAATATTGATAGATAGTGCACGAAGCATTTACCTTTGGTACAAGGATAATGTTAGTGTGATTTTCAAAAAAATTCATGGTCCCTAAAATGAAGAAACTATGAACAACCATACAAATATCCTTATTTAGCATATTTTAGTAACTTCGATAAGAAATGCCTTCGAAACCTTTTAAGCCAAGTGATTTATATAGACCCAAAGCAAAAATAATAGCTTTAATTTCAAGATCTAATCTAAAGTAACTAAGATCTATTTATCTCAAAAATAACAAATGATGTAACACCTTCCAACACTATCTCTTCACCTATAGAGCAATGCTTTTAATATAAGTCTTTAAAGAAGCCTACAATTTCATCAGATATCTTCTGCTTTATCTAACCATGAACCATCCTTCCTTTATAAATGAACAATTTGATTATGTTAATGCTTTTGAATTATAATTACATGAAAAAAATTTATGTTTATATCACCTGTTAACTAATTAATCCTAAATCTTTGATATTAATGCATTTATTCTTGTTTCCATATATTATGCAGTTTTTCAATCAAATTCAATTCCTAATGCTTTAACTCATCATCTCTTAAACCATGTTGTATTTGTTGAAGTTGACTTTTCACCAAATCCATCTTAACTAGGGTATTCCTAAAACTAGTTTTACTCTATCTAATGGTTGTTGCTTGCATGAAAGAAGTTTTCCCATCACCTACCAAGATGGAGGCCCTCTTACCTCTTTTTGCTAACCTAGTCGAACAACTTCACACTAGTCAGATCCTATCCATTTAGCTTTAAAATGGAAAAGTCTCTTAACTTTACTAGGTTAAATTTTAGAATATAGAGAAAGTGGTATATGATTGGAACCAAGATTTGAGCCCTTTAATATAAAGGTCTCCACTAAACATTGCAAAAGGCCTTATCCAAATGTTGCATCATTTCGATTACCCTCATTTGATTATTTCTCCAAGTGTATGTTTATCCTTTAAAACCTATATCCAAAAACCTCAATTGTTAAGTGATGGCTTGAAACCTCTTAATTTCTACCAAATCTATAGGTGTACCTTCTACCTTCTCAAAATCAATAAAAATAATATTAAAATATTTGTAACATCAACAAGTCTTTATTATTTTTTTACTTTCATATTATCATCTATAGTTAATATTTTACTATTTATAGAATCATATAGAAACTTTAGTTGTAGCTATAACATATAAATACAATGAGAATACAGAAGATGTATCAGTTGGTATCACCAAGCTTTACTTTGAGGTTGCTGGTGGAGACAAGAAAAGATGTGTTTATGGTTTAGGTTTATAAGCATCAACTCTCTTCCTTTATTCTACTTCTAGATTGATGCAACTATCATAACCTTCCACTTATATTTCTTTAAAAGAATTTACAAAGCTTCAAGATGAAGTAGCAACCTTGAAAGGGGATCATGACCAATTTGGCACCCTTCAAAGTGAGTAGGAGTTATATCATGCTTATATGGATGAAAACATGACAATTGATGGTTCTTCAAGAACTCTTCCAATTGAGGAAGATGTGGCAGGTTTTAACTAGTGATATTATATATTATTTATAGAACTATGTTTATAATATGTTATTATGCATATAAAATTTGATGGCTAAGTTATATATGGTAGGAAATCATATTACTATTTTTTATGACAAGTCCATCAAATTTATCTTAATAGAAACTTAGGTATTAGAAAACTATACTATTATTTTTTATGGCAAGAAATTAGTTAGGCTTACCTTAGAAATTATGGCAAGCAAACTTAGGTATTAGAAAACTATACTATTATTTGAATTTGTCTTTTAATTTATGTCTTTAACATGAAATATTAATTATAAATATTTAATTTCTATATTGTTTATAGTTATAATATTGATGTTTCAAATTACTATAATCAATTTTGTGTGTATTTGAAAATAAAATTTAATGAGAATATTTGTAACAACTAAATATTTTTTTAAAAAATTTGAAAAATAGTAAGCGAAAATATTTAGAATAAAATTTTTATTACAAATTGTAACAACATAATTTCATTACAAACTTATTACAAATTTTGGTCAATTCATTTATAATGGATTTAATATTTGTTACAATACAATTACAAATTTATGATAGATTTCCATCATAATTGTATTACAAAAATTTGTAGTGGATTTTGCAATTGTTACAATATGGTATTTATAACAGATTTTTGTTACAATTTTGTTATAAAAACTTTGTAATGGATTGTAATTTCGTCATAATTTATTTATGAGGATCAAAATTAAGATTAAATATTTTTTGCTACAATTCAATTACAAACCCCTATTTGTAATGAATTTGTAATAGATTTGGTCATTACAAAATTGCTAATTTCTTATAATGAGGAGTGATAGAGAGAAATCGATCCCAAACTTCTTGCTTTTGAGTTTTATTAAATTCTCAATAACAACTAGTAAACCATCATTATACCATAGTAGGTTCATTTGCACACCTATCATGAATGAAGTGTTTGTCCTTATATACAATTTAGAACTTAATTCCATCTTGTCACCATAATGCCAAATAGCTTGCAATCCCCTTTGATTTAACACACTCAACTCCAATAAGCATATACCTTTTGCAAATAGATTCCAAGTATTTCTCCTTATTTTTAATCTCTATCAAAAGACTAAATTAAGGTAAAATGTGAAGGATAAATCCCTTAATACTTTCACCATTAAGGAATGATTCAACCCACCCTTAGTATTTCTAACTTAGACACCTCATAGCCCTCATAGTGGCTTAAGGTTGGCCACCTGCACCATTTTGGATTGTTTAAGACCATTATCATGGACTGCACCATCTTATTTTTCTCCTTATCTTGTACCAAACTCAAAAACATCTTGTAGGTCATTCACCTCTTCAATTTGCATCTCTGTTGGCCTTATTTTGTTTCTTGCAATTTTCTTACACTACCTTTCAGTATTCATTTTCATCCCTGAGTCAACCAAATTCCTTATAGTGAGTGTAACATCAACAGATTCTAAATTTCTTATATTAACTGTATATAGAATATTTTCCTCATGTTCCTTAAATTCTCCTCCCAGGTTTGGTAGAAAAAGATACTCTAAATTAGGATTCATTAATTCACATGTAAGATGTACCAATTAATCCAATTACTTATTTTGAGGAACCAAGTAATCAAACACTTTTATTCTACCATGAGTTGTTCCTTTTGAATATTTTCATTTTTTATATCCAACTCGTTAATCTTCATTCTTTAAATACTCTTGGGACTTTATAGAGAAATAAATTTGTTTAGCTGAAGCGAGAAGAGTAATGAGAGATGAAGATAGGGTAGAAATTTTTTCAAAGTTACCAAGCACTCCTTTATCATAAACAGTTTATAGAATATATGAGATAACGATGATCCTACAGAATTAAATAGGCCAGCAATAAGGATGGGCAAAAAAATAAGGGACAATCCAATAAGTAGTTCTATAGCTTAAGGCCCATTATCCCTACCCTATTTACCTTATCCTAACACTAGAGACTTATTATAATAATTATCTTATTGAGGACATTAAATATTAAGATTTGATATAACAAAAGATATGATGATCTCTAGTAATTAATATTGTAAAACCCCTCATTTATTGGATTAAACTATACCATCATATTAGCATTCTAATCACTCTTAATACTATTAGCATGATCCATATGGCTTTTAAACCCTTTCTTTATTTGATTGCCCTGGTTATCACTTCTAAAACTTATATTTATACCTTAAAGGACTAAAAGAGGCCCTAAGCCATTATCCATATTTATATTGTTATTGTTTTCGCTATAATACTTCATCTTTAATCTTGTAACAATAGTTTTTATTTAAATGTTTCAACTTATCTGTCACACCCGATTGGTAAAACATGCTCCTGTAGGGTGATTAATAAAAATTATTTAATTAAGAATTCATGAATCACTCTATAAAGAATCTATGATTTTTTATCAACAGGATATATCCGATTGATTTTTGTAACTATTTATTTTATAACATGTGACTTCAACATCACCTATCGCGTAAGATATTCACATAATTTACAAGCATCATCTATAAACTTCAAATAAACCACACACTAAGCAATTTTAATATCTCTACTATTTTACAAGCATAAAATATTTTACTATCAAAATTTATACAACAACAGTTGCACTAACAAAAATATTTGCTAGGAATACATAATATTATCAAAATATATTTTGAGGATCATACACAGCTTGGATTAACCGGATCGCCTTGATGCTTTACTGATCCAGTCGTCCTTTTGGACTACTTTAGCCTGTGTTCATAAAATGATAAATTTTGAGTATAAAACTTAGTGGTATCTAATAATAATTATGCTATAAAAGAATTTTAGTATTGATATAATGTAATATAGTAATTAATTAATTAAGGAAATTTATTATAATCAATCATAATAAATATGACGATAAATAAAATCATTCCATTAATACTCCATTTTCATAATGATAATAAGTAGTAATAATTTTCATAGTTTTTTCTATAAACTATTCAACTTTACTATGAATCAATCATGAAACTGCTATGTTAAACAATATAGTAGCAATAATATGCTTAACTTCCATAAATGCAAATCTTAAGTTGCATTTATCATTTCTTGGAATAATGCTATGCAATGTGATAATGAATGCAAAATGTGTTGCATTCCTCTGTTCTCTATCATTTCATCATTTCTTTGTTAATTCACTATTTTATGTGAATTTGTCAATTTTCTATGATCACAACTATCTTTATCTCTGATTGTGTACAATCTATACTAGCATATTTTCAATGATTTTTTTCCTAATACCTCTATATTCTCCATCTTTGTATCAATTCAATATATAAATATACTAGCGCCTCCTTTATAACATCTTTTATATATATTTTATACATATATATATATATATAATTGTGTCTCCCTTATTCCTCCAAAATATCATACTAATGGTTTATGATGCATGATTTTAATACGTATACGATTAACTAAATATGGCATAACCATAAATTAAAAACATCATAAACACATCAATATATTGCATATCAATCAATATTATAAAATAATTAAATATTTATAACACTTTGCATTATGAAGCTTGAATTGTCAAGCTTTGATTTTACTTGCAATATTCATTTATAACATAATTACTATTAGGCATAAACCTACTTCTGTTTACCTTTATCCTTCTATGAAGCAAAAGTTGTAATCCCCCTATTATCTTTATCTATTAATATAAGTACTTGATGTATTAATCAAATATTCACGTAGATATTCCATACATTCATATTTATATATCAGGTATCCATATATGTCGCTAAATTTTTAATCATTTTCACTTGTATTTGACTATTTTGACTATCAAATTCTCTTCCATACCCTTTACACTATCTTATTATTATTCATAAATTTTAGAGCATATGATTAATTGAAATCATTACATAAGTTTATCATTAAATAAATATGAAGTTAATTAAAGAATAATGATTCAATTCTCGATTCTTAAACTTGCTAACCTTAATGTTATGTCTAGTTAATTCAATACACTCTCATAGGTTCATATGTGTGGTAGTTATTACTTCATTATTTTTACTTATTTACTATTTACTTAACTATAATTGATCCTTAATACTCCATAAGTGATTAGTTAATTGATCCTTAATACTCCTTAATTCAATATATTGTGAGCTTTAGTTCCGTTTTCGGCTTTTCAGGTTTTACCTTTTGAGAAAGCAGAGTGTGGAGTCGCCACCTAGTTTGTTTCTATTAATCCAATTGAATTAACTTTGAAAACTAGGAAATAAAACTTAGGTTTTCCAGAGTTGAAAATGACCTTAG
>CANYBF010170806.1:0-15463 GCA_948192965.1 Dalechampia spathulata
GATAAATAAATAATGTGAAGAGTTTAATTGATATGTTAAAATGTGAATTATTTAAATAAGGTGACAATTAAATGTTTATTTAAGGATCAATTAAATTAAAGTTATAAAGAGTTTTAAGGAAGTTAATTAAGTTAACTTAATTTTAGTATATGATTTATGATGACTTCATAATAATATTTATATGATTATGAAATAAATATGAGGATAATTAATTAGAAGTATTATGAGTCATTATAATAATTATAATGTAAAAAATTATTGGTTAAGTATAGTAGTGGATTAAAGTAAAGTGAAAAGGATAATGACTTAAATATAGATAAATGAATTTTGAAAGTGAATTAATTATAAGATTGAAATTGATATGTAAATAAGTAAATGATATATGGCTTATTAAATGGTAAGTTGGAGAAGTAAAAGATATGTTATATATATATATGATTATACTTAAGAAATGAGATGTAGAAATAAATATATATTAAAGATAGATAATCATTAAATCAAGTTTAATAGTTTAGATATTAAATGATTAAATATCAAGGATGATATACAATAAAGTTTGATAATAAATATAAAGGTTAATGAAAAGTGAATTATTGAATGATGATGATTAAGTAAAATATTAAGGTGAATAACATATATGGTTATACATAATGATTAAAGGTTGAATTAAGAAGGTTAAGGAATACATTTTAATTAAATTAAGCTTAGTTCAATGGTTGGTATTTAGTATAGTCATTTTACAATGACATTAAAAGGATTACTAAAATAAGTTAATATATTATCAAATAAGTTCATTAAAGATATGATAAAGTACTATAATTATAGTAGTACTTAAAGATTAATGAATTAAGGTAAGAAGTGTCTATGTTAATAAGAAGACTTAAATTTATGGAAGAATAATTAAACATGAAATTTGAAGTTGTAAGATAATATTTAAATGTTATATAATTAAATAAAGGATAGTATCATATAAATAGTAATTAATGTGAATAGTATCACATGAATAGTAACCAAAGTGGATAGTAATCATGTGAATAGTGAAATACAATGATTAATGTTATATTATTACTTAAAGATATTTTATGCTAAGTAATAAGAATTGAATCAAGAAATGAAATATTCTTAATTGATATATATATATATTCTTGTATTTATTCTTATACCATGATTTATTCTTCAATTTTTCATATCTCTTTTTCTTTATCTTTTTATCTTAACCTTCTTTCCTCTCATTTTCTTTTCTAATCCTATCTCTTTTTCTTCTTCTTCTTCTTTCTCATCCTATTTTACAAGTAATGTATTTAAGCTCCAATCTGCAATCAATATCAAGAGGAAGAAAATGCAATAGAAATTAAGTATTTAGGATTTTCTTTGAAATATTATCATCATTATTCGTAAAGAGCAGCCATGGCTAAGGAGCTCTTGAAAATTTGTTAAATAAATTTTGTTTAATCAATTTTATTTAATCAATTTTATTTTTCTTTAACTGTTTCAGGCGTGTTAAGAGCAGTTATGACTAAGGAACTCTTGATCATTTTCTTTATGATGATGTTTTCCTTTAAATTTTCTAATTCATGTGTAGTTTAGTTTGGTGATAGTTTATCCTAAATTCAATCACTGTAAGTTGGAATTTGTTTAATGATTGATGTAGCATTTTCTTATATTAAGGAATACTTAGTTGCATTTTTGTTTTGTTTGATTGCTTATTAATTAAGCTTGTTAATTGGAGAAATTATTCTTATATTGTTCACTGTTATGATGTCTTTAAAGAAATTTTGGCTTTCTAAAAACAAATTTATAGGTAAAATACCAAAATCAATTATGCAACTATCACGTCTTTAAGCATTGCACCTTGAAGGAAATCAATTCTCTGGACTAATCCCACCAATAAAAGCAACTTGAAGTAAAGTCTCTAAACCTTTGACACAACCTACTCGAAGGAGAAATTCCATTTAGCCTTTTTGCATTCAATGCCTCTTCGTTTGCAAGAAATGATGGACTTTATGGAAAACCACTAGACAAGGAATGTTCTTCGAGCCCTCCACCAGTACATGCTCTACTTGAAAGCACTTCGGCTTCTGGTGGTAATTCCAAAAGTTTGGTTGGGATAATAATATTATTGGCATTGGCTTTAATATTGATATCTTCGTTCCTTTATTCAAAGAGGAAAAAGCATGACAACTTAAGCATGTTAAGCAAGGAAAATAATGATGAAGCGGTTGTACATGAGTAAGAAGCAACTCTCAGAGAATAGTCAAAAAGGTGATGGGTCTTAAAGAGGATCTCATCACAATAACAGAAAAGGAACGATTGATCTGATTATGGTTAATGATGAGAAGTGTAGTTTTTGGGTTGCCTGATTGGTGAAGGCAGCAACATAAGTTCTTAGAAGTGGTGGCTTGGGTCTACATTCAAGGTCAGCATGACAAGCAGATTATTGATGGTGGTGAAGAGAATGAGGGAGATGAATATGTTGGCAAGAGATTCATTCAATGCTAAAATGTATGAGTTTAAAATAATAAGGCATGAAAACATTCTGACACCATTGGCATACCATTTCAGGAAGGAGGAAAAGCTTTTGGTATCAGAATATATGCCTAAAGGTAGCTTGTTCTATGTTACACGGTATGACCAAAATTTAAGGTCTCCAATTATGTTACTGAAACCATAATGAAAATGTATAAGTTGTTGTTGTTATTCTACATTTTTAATAGTTTTAAAGTAATGTAATAATACATTTTCATGTTTGATATTTTTCAGTTTAAATAATTATGCATATTTTTTTGATATGGTTATTATATTTTGCTTGTAAACTTTTTATATCCATGTTGTATACTCCATGTATACCAGTTGTATACTTGTAGTAAAATTTTCATATTAGAATTTATGTTTCATAAAATATACTATAAATACATATATCTCTGATATTTTAACTCATAAAAAAATACAATTTTGTAAATCTTTTGTATACTTCTTGTATACCTATTGTATACTTATAGTAAACCCTTATATATCAAATATTACATTTCATAAAATATGATGTAAATACTTATATTTTTAATATTTGAAGTCGTATAAAATATAATTTTGTAAACCTTTGGTATACTTTTTGTGTACCTATCGTATACTTATAGTAATCCCTTACATATCAGATATTACATTTCATAAAATATGATGTAAATAACTGTATCTTTAATATTTGAAATCGTATGAAATATAATTTTGTAAACCTTTTGTATCCCTATTGTATACTTCTTGTATACCTATCATATACTTGTAGTAAACCCTTACATATCAGATATTACGTTTCATAAAATATGTTGTAAATACCTATATCTTTAATATTTGAAGTCGTATAAAATATAATTTTGTAAACCTTTTGTATCCCTATTGTATACTTATTGTATCCATATTGTATATTTCTTACATCTTAATCGTATACTCTTTATATATACATGCTTTGAAAAATGTTTTAATCATGATTTTTAATATGGTTTTCTTACTATAAAAATATAGTAAAATCTTTTAAAAATTATGAAAATATAAAAATATATTTTTTAAAAATATGAAATTTAAAAAATTCAAACTTTTTGAAAAAGGTATCATATATGTAATACGTATTAAAAGGATTTGAAACGTATATTTGGAAATCAAAATTATAAATTATAAGTTTTAAAATATTAATTTAAAACAATATACTTTTATATTTTAATAATTTTTAATTTTAAAAAATATTATTATAGGAAGTAATATATTATATATTAAAAAATAAAAAGTTAAAAAATATCAAAAATGAAAAAACTACAAAATATTATTTATTATTAAAATCAGATTTTTAAAAAATTTTACATATTTTTTATGAATATATAATTTATGTTAGTATAATTATTTAAATTCATGATAATAATTAAATTAAAAATACTTTAAATATTATTAATATTAAAAAATTTGACTTCCTTTTCCTTCATATTAGTGTTAGTAAATTAAAATGTAATTTTTTTAAATAAATTTCTAGCTCTACCATTATATATAATGATATAAATTTTATATGATATGTTAAATGACTTTTTCTATTATATTATTTTGTACGATTAATCTTTAATTCTCAAGTTGAACTATCTAGAATTTTAATCTTTAGATTGGTTCCAAAATTTTTAATTTGTTCTTATTCTTTGATTTCCAAAATCATTGAACTTCAAGAAGATTTTTCCAATCCAACCAAACAACTTAAATTTATATCTAAATAAAAATATTTTAATAAATTCCTTTAAATGTTATTACTTTTTAAAAAGTTTATATCAAACATTTTAAAATTTTACTAATGAAATAATTAATAGAATATTTATGCAAACAAAAAATATTGTTGAAAAACCAATTGAAATAAATTAATGATTCCAATATTTGATTAAAAGAACATAAAAATATATTAATATATAATCTTTCGCTTAAGATTATTTGGAACATATTAAAGTTGAATGGATAATTTTTTATTTATATATTATAATTTTTCATGGCAAGTTTGTTGCTAGGGTTAAACTAATGATCCATAACGAAATAGAAGAAAAGGCAAACCTGAGTAGCAGGTGAAATAAATAAAAACCCTCCCCTTGATTAACATAAACCCTTCCTTCTTTGAAGGCGCAACCACACACACAGCCACTATCCCTCGCCTGCCGATATCTCCCAGTTGGAATCTCTCTGTTTCCTATAGGAACTACCAAGTGCGTTTTCTACTTTTGCAATGGCTGCCTCTGCCACTGAAGTTCACAACAAGAAAGTCGATTACATGAACCTTCCTTGCCCTATTCCTTATGAAGAACTCCATCGCGAAGCTCTCAGTTCCGTTTCCTTCTCCTTTTCCTCTATATGTTTACTGCGTTTTTCCTAATTCAGATATTTTTATGTATTTTTTTTGTGGATCAATCATTCATTTATCGAATTGGATCGACGTTTTAGCAGTTTACGCTAAATTATTCTGAGTTCTATGTGATTAAGGCTGTAAACTTGATGAAAGTTGTAAATTTGATCATAATTTCTCTCTTCCGCCGTTTCTACCTGACATGTAATAGGTTTAAAATGAGATTTAGGTTCTTGCATCCTCAAAAATTCTGTTTTTCTAACTCTGTGGTATTGCGTTGGTTGGTGCATTGTGAAATCTAGTCTTTCAAAGTTTTGATTTTGGGAAGCTTGCGAACATTTTGCAGTGTCTTTAAAGCCAGAGCTTTTTGAGGGGATGCGTTTTGATTTTACTAAAGCACTCAATCCGAAATTCTCTCTCAGCCACAGGTTTAGTTGCTCCTTTGATTTCTTAGACATCATTCAGAATTTCACTTCTTGTTTATCTGACAAAGTCTTATTGATTTTTGTTAATAATGGGCTATCATCATTCAATCAGTGTGTTTATGGGGCCTATGGAACTTCCTTCTCAGTCTGCCGAGACCATCAAAATCCCTACAGCTCACTACGAGTTTGGGACTATTTTTCTAGACTCAAAGGTAGCTTTTACTGTTATATTTATCTTCTCGGGGTCCTATTACTGGTAGATGTTTTGGAATTGTTATATCTTTGTGAGTGTGATCAAAAGGAAATTTGTTAAATGAGTCTTTGTAGTTACTGCTTTTGGGGAGGGTGTTGACGGACGGGAGACTAAATGCTAGAGTGAAGTGTGATTTGACTGATGATCTGACTTTGAAGGCTAGTGCTCAGGTGAAGTATACTTCCTTTCACGTGCTTGTGATGTATTCCTTCTTCAAGAGAACTGACATGCACTTTCATTTTTGATTGAATTATTTTTAATGAAACTAACTTTTTGCTACATGTACTTCTGTACAGCTTACAAATGAGCCTCATATGTCGCATGGCATGTTCAACTTCGATTACAAGGTTATCTCTCATACTTTTCCATGTTAGGTGTATTAGTATGCAAAGAATGTTCATTCTCATGGCTGATGTAATTTGTGCTAGAGACATCATTGTTGCATTACTCATTAATCTTTACACCAGTTGTTTGTGACAACTTTATAAAAATTGTTCTAATGCATTGTAACTTATAACTACATCCCTTTTTTGATCTTTCGGCAAATACTAGCTTTTGATAAGTCATTGACAAAAAAAGAATAAATCTATCTTGTTATAAACTTGTAATACTTCATTATTTATTGAATTAAGTATTCAGATTGACATTATAGTAGGATCTGTGTCTTTTGCTGTTTATGCATATAGATACCAACCGGCAACGTTGAAATTCCATTTCCACACTGTTTGTATAAAACTAAGCACTTGTCTGGAGATCATAACAGGATGCAGTTTTATTTTAATATTTCAGCATATGCTATCATCTGTGCTGAAATAAAATTAATCACAGGTTTGGGCCTTTTTATTAGGCTTTTTTCATTATGGATACAACCTTTTAACCCTTCGGGTCAGTGTTGTTATAAGGTGCCTGGCCTTGCAAAATATCAGGTACCTCACTTGGGCAGCTCTCAGCTGTGCTGACTTCATAGTTATTAAAGGCCGAAGATGCATTAAGGTGCAAAAGGTTTCTAGAGCTTAGGCACAAGGTGCAGGTGTAGGTGTGTGCCTGACTAAAATGAGCTGCATCATTAACGTTTTGTCAATGCATTGTTGTTCTATTCTAACTTTATATTTGTTTCTTTGTTGTTCTGTATTTTTGCTATTATAAAAGTTGGTTACCTGATTGAAAAATGTTAATGATGCATTATTTGAAAATAAATACTGAAAAAGATATCATATTTTGTTTCATAATGTATAGTTTTGTCAATGCATTAAGGCACAAGAAAAATATGTCATTTGGAAGTTAGAAAGTTCCCTTGTTTGGGTAAAAAATAAGTACTCTAATAACAAAGAATCTCCTTATTTAGGAGAAAAACAAAACAGCACAGGTGATTTGAGTCCACGTCTTAAGGCCACCTAGTGCTTTTAACAGCACTACTTCTGGTTCATCTATGTCTTTGAGTTGGAAAGCTCAAAGAATGATGTTTACTTATTTTATG
Source organism: Dalechampia spathulata (assembly GCA_948192965.1). NCBI lineage: Eukaryota > Viridiplantae > Streptophyta > Magnoliopsida > Malpighiales > Euphorbiaceae > Dalechampia > Dalechampia spathulata. The sequence goes on from CANYBF010170806.1 coordinate 7,014, forward strand.
ATGTCAGTTCACTTTATTATTAATTAACATTCCTTTTTTCCCTCGTACAGGGCAAAGATTATAGGACCCAGCTTCAACTAGGAAATGGTGCTTTAATTGGAGCCAGTTACATCCAGGTGCATATACTGTTTGAATTAATGCATAGTTATGTAACTCGTTGTAGAGGAGCATTTCATTTTGTCCACTATCTATTTGTTACCCATTTTCTTGTTATTATTTACTGTGTTACTTGGCTTAATGTTGCTTTCGGTATGTTGATTTCAGTGGTCATAATCTATATTATCATTCTTGTACATTGCAATAATTTCACACATTTTACTTTCTGTTTATTATTGATTTTTACAATGCAGAGTGTGACCCCATATTTGTCTTTGGGTGGTGAAGTATTTTGGGCTGGTCAACATAGAAAGTCTGGTGTTGGATATGCTGCTCGGTATGAGACGGAAAAGATGGTATATCTCAATGACTTTTGAGCTATAGAGTGTAGCATCCACATTAATTGTCAAATAACTTTTCAGTCATTAATTAGACCTTAGACCTTGTGTCTTGCATCCTCACACAAAGTGAAATAGTTATTAAAGCTTTCCTTTCCAAACAAGCTAAAGTTGAGGCTTAAATGCTTATACAGGCTAGGCATGCAGCATAAACTTTTCTGTTTTCAATTTTTTAGAATTAGAATGTAATGGACAATTTAGTTTGTTAAGGATGAGAAGTGACATGCAGCTCAGAAAAATTTAACTAATGAATGAGATTCAGTCCTTGTAAAGGCTAAACTGTTGCAGGTCTTCGTATTGGTCCATTGTGTGGAAAATTTGTGCATGATGTTTGTTGTTCAGGACTAGATTAATTTGGCTGGAAAATGCGAGTTGGTAGAGAGCAAATTTATGTGATTAACTCCCATTGTATCTGCACATGGATGGAGGAAAATGAACACAAATTTACAGGAAACTTTTTATCTCTTAAGCAATAATTGGAAGGAGTTTTTTTCCCCTAAAACATTCTATATTCTTCACATTTCTTGCTTATACTAAGCAAAAATGTCTTGAAACCAACAGGTTGGAACTGGTCAAGTTGCTAGCACTGGAATGGTTGCTTTGAGCTATGTTCAGAAGGTTTCTGAGAAGGTAGTGAAGTTTTTCGTGGTGGCATTAGTCATCGAGTTATGATGCTTACCCTTCTTTTTTATGTGAAGGTTTCACTTGCAACAGACCTCATGTACAACTACATGTCGAGAGATGTGACGGCAAGTGTTGGTTATGATTACATCCTTAGACAAGTAAGTGTTAGGAGTTCATGCATTTTATTTCTTACAAAATCTAAAATCTTAAAGAATATATTCATGTTTCATATTACCATTTTTAGCCTCTGAAAATTATTATTTTGTAGTCTTTGGGATGTTAAGACATGTTCCATGTTGTAACAGTTGATAGATCTTTGAAATTCGATGTTAGGGGAAAATATGAAAATAAGAGCTTCTGTTTATAAAATTTGTGAAAATTGTTGGCTAATGTATGTGTAGCTATAGTATTTTGCTTAAACCGGAGATGTAAAGAAAGACAGATAATAATCATCTGATATAATCAAGTGCATAAGATTCTAATATGTTTTTTGCATGCTAGAACCACAACCATATATGTACTCTTAGATTTCTGTGCCTGGTTTGTGCGACCGAACACTCCATTTTCTATAATTTCAACTGCAAAGCACCTTGTCCTTGGGTGTGTTCTGGGGAACTATATCAAACTACCCTTAGCATTTTTATGATGGTTTGGTACTTCAAACCTGTGTTGGCTTTCATGTGTATAGATTTTAAAAGCGCAAGGCGCATCAAAGAGTGCTAAGGTGCTCTAGAGCCTAGGCACAAGGCACAAGGCAAAAATGCATGCCTTAAGAACCAAAGTGTAATAATGTTAAAAAATATTTATAAATAAAATAGAGCAGTAAATCATGATTAACAATGACAACTAGTAATTATTCAAGTAATACTTAGAATCAAATAAGTTGCACACTAAGTCTATATGGCATATTAGTTAGTTTTTCATAATATATAATTTATAATTGCAAAGGAAATTAGATTTTATAATTTATAATTGCAAAGAAACCACAAATTCAATAAACTAGAATGCCAAAACAAATGTTTTATAATTTGCAATTGCAAAGAAAATTACATTTACGAAGAAAACATGAAAACAATTGCTAGCAAAAGATAAACATGACAAGTTGAATTCCATTGGTGATAAAACATTTGGTAGTAGCTTGGCAGAAAGAAACTAGCAACAATAGATTGCAAATTTGAAAAAGCAAAAATATAAATTGTTAGATAGGAAGAAAATGAAAGAAGTTTCGAAGAGAAAAAGAACAGGAAAAGGAGTAGATATAGAAACAATAAAGGGATAGTTTTCGCTCTCCACCTTTCTCTTTTTCTTATTTTTGCAGCATTTGAAGAAGAAAGATGCCTTGACATATTTAATTGTTATCAATTAACTTACTTGAGTGGGTTGGGCGTGTTATTTTTTTATTTAAGGTAAATCGGGCTAGAGAAATTGGTTAAAATAGCCCATAATCTCTGTGCGGATACACTGTTACTGCACCTTAGAAATAAAGCTTACACCTAGCTCCTCATGCGCCTATGCCCTTTCTTCAGGAGCTGGTGCGCCTCTTAGGCACTAAGGCACAATTGCCAGCACCTAAAACTATGTTCCTGTGGATGTAGTTACTGTTCAGTGGTAACAGATACAAAAGACCACAAGAAAAACTTAACTATCAAGCAAATTTTGCGATACTTTCTCATCTCACGAGTGCTCAATGGATTACAACGTCCTTATGACATACTGATAGTCTGTCATGGCTCAAAATTATCTTTAACTTCTTAAATTCACCCAGACCTCTTCTCTCTTTTTGAGGTTTGCTCTATTTATTTTTGATTATAATGATCTCATTCGATTGAGAAATGGTTCTCCTTGTATTGGTTCATCAATTGGGAGTTACTTTCCAAAATTTGTGTCGTATCCTGAATTTGTTAACTAAAATAAATTGAATTTAATTGTAACCAATATCTTTGGTTGGCTACAAATTCTGATTTGCTATCTGCAAAGGTTAATATAGCATTGATTAATGATCTTATTGTGAAAACCTACTTTTATGTTTTTTTAAGGCCCGTCTAAGAGGAAAGATCGACTCGAATGGCTGTGCATCAGCTTTCCTGGAAGAGCGGCTAAATATGGGTCTTAATTTTATTCTTTCTGCGGAGGTAACTTTTCTTAATTCTTTTAGGGTAGCCGCACTGGAATGCAACACACCCTTTGGGGTTGTGGATATTTAAGTGGTGTCTGAATTATTATTATTATTATTATTTTTGATCAGGTGTTTGAATTAACTTGAATTGATTTTGTTGTTGTTTTGCAGTTGGATCATAAGAAGAAAGACTACAAGTTTGGATTTGGATTGACGGTGGGCTAATTGGGCTGGATTCAAAGGAAAGACTCGATGCTTGATGGTGTATGAGCAATTTTTACATGAAACCTGGGTGGTAGCTACTCAGCAAATTTTCTAGTGAAGGATCCGATTTGGTGCTGTTTTGATAAAACATTATTTGTGACAGGGAACCATGTTAGCATTTTAGCATTCATTTTGAATTGGTAGTTTTGTTTTGTTTTCCAGGCGGAAATGCCATATTTCTATTGCAATTCTGAAGATGTACCATTTTAAAGTTGACAAGTAGGAATGACATTTATAAATTAAGGTTGATGGCTGAGTTGATGTTTTGATTATTGGTGTATTCGTCATCTGCTAGACATGGATTGAGCCCGTCTTTGTTGGAGGATAGTGATAATTTTCCTGAAGTAGCAATTAGGACCGGAAACAAGGGGAGCTTGATCCATCTTTGGAGCTTTACTTGTTTTGGTACTGAGGTGAATTTGAGTCAAAGCTTTACACGTTTACAGGAGGTTGATATGCTTCAAAAATTCAGTAAATATAAATTACTTTTATCTTAGATGATTTTTAAATTTATAAAAATAACAATTTTAAAAATAAAAATAATAATTTTAAATATTAAATTTATATTAAGATTTTATTAGTTAGTAATATTTTAATAATTGATAGCTATTTTAATAGTTAATTGTTTAAATAGTTTTTAACTATTAGTTATTAACTATCAATATTTAATTGTTTATATATCCATTTGAAGATGAAATATTTGATAATGATAGCATTTAAGTTGGTTGTTGATTAAAAAATGCTTAAAGTGGATATAAAACATCAACTTTTAAACTATACAAATTATGATGATTAATTTTTCATTGATTACTTCTCTGAGCTCTTAACACTAACTTGGATGTGAAAGTTTTGGTTAAATTAATTAACATAATTCAAGTTTATATGAAATTTTCTTGAAATTAATATAAAATCTATGGTAGATTTTAAAAAAATATTTTTGAAAATATTTTGAAAATATGCTATTTCCGTAAAGTTATTATTATTTTTGAAAATTTACCTAAAATATTTTTTTGTTAATGATCTCATTTATTTAAAACTTTTTTTGTCAATTTTATCTTTAACTTACCAATTTGGTTCAACATCTTTTCGACATATTTCACTTTTATCTTAACATGAGTGAATACATGTTTGAGCTAATGTGGAAGGCTGAGTTGAGATAAGAAGTTGCTAACATGTACTAAATAAAATGATGCATTTTCATTCATATAGGGAGGTAGTGTACAAATCTGAAAAATGACATTGTTTTACTTCTTAAATTGAAAATGTAGGGTTCTATAATAAAATTAAAATGGGATGTAATTGAGAGCTCAATCTATTATGGTAAATTCATAAAATCCATATTTTTCATTGCATTGAAAAGGTAGACATTTTTCTTTTTAAACTCGAAAGGAAAGTAAGAGGAATAATGCAAAATGAAGGAACAATAACGATTCAAAAATGCAATCTCATTGTTCTCAAGAAGTATCCTACATTTCAAGGGAGGGTTATGTTGGCGTATAAATGAAGTTATTTTCACATGCATAATATTTCAACAAGTTTTAAATTTATAATCCTTAAATTGTACTTACGCCACCGCAAGAATATGAGTCGCAACTGCAGTATAAGGGTATCGTTCACTGGGACCAAGAGCGGTTAAGCACTAGTTATTGATTTTGTCGATTATCTAGGCAAATCAACACTATACTTTATTTAATTAACTACAAGCATAAACCAACTACTAAATATATATAATATATAATTAAACCTAAGGTTGAACGATGATGAACAAAGATTAAACCTTCATTACCAATCTAATTACCAAATTCAAAGCAATGTTTAGATGCAAAGTTCTTTCTTCCAAAAGAGTCTTTACCTACTAAAGTTAACCTAACACCCTACTTTCGTGACTGCTAAGATTAACTTCAGCGATTAAGTTCATTTACTACACATTGTGCCTCCAAATTAATTAACTCCTATGTCTAGGTAGTTATCATTCGGTGTTCTTAAATTCGTTCAGTTAGGTTAAACCTTCTTTCAAAGCGATTAACAAAACTAATTTGAAGTTTTCATGTTAAAAGGGCCCATTCTAACAATCAAACATCATAGAAATGAATCACAACTCAAGAACATAAAGAGGTAAATAAATTGCTAATAAAAAGAATTAGATCCGTTCAAACATCCTCCAATCCCTATAACTATCAAATCATAACTGGAAAATAAATAAATAAAAAGAACATGAAGAATAAAGGAAATAAATAAATAAAACTCATATAATTGGGAATTCATTAATCACTCTACAAAGGATCAATACATTTTTTTACTTTAACGAAATATATCTGATATGTAATTATAACTATTCATTTAATTACTTGTGATTTTATATTATCACCTGTTTGTAAAAATATCCATATATAAATTATGACATGCCATCAAACAATTATTGTGTATATATTATTCATATAATTTAAATAAGCCATACACTAGGTAATTTTAACATCTCTGATGATATACAAACACAAAATGTTTTACTGCCCATAAATTATACAATGATAGTTAGATAACAAAAACATCCACTAAGAATACATTATATTGTTAAAATGTGTTTTCGAGGATCATACAAAACTCAAAGTATCTTAACTGCCCTGGTGCTTCACTGATCCAGATGTCCCTTTGAACTACTCTAACTTACGTTCATCAAATGACAAATGCCGAGTATAAAATTCAGTGATGTCTAATAATAATTGTATTATGAATAAAACTCTATTTCCTTTTTATGATAAATATAATTAATTAATAAAATATTTAATGAATATATATATATATATATATATATATATATATATCATAATAAATATGTCAATAAATTATACAATCAATAATTAAATATCATTATTACGATCCTCTATAAATAACCCTTTATACTATACCTCACTTGCATAGATTTACTATATTATCACTCTATACATTAATAGAATAACATTGATATGCTCTATGTCAATGAATGCAAATGTGAGTTACATTCCTCTTTTTTCATAGCAATGATAATGAATGCAAATATGGATTTCATTCCTCTGTTCTCTATCATTTCATCATTTCTCTATGAATTTATCATTTTTTTCATGAATTCATCATTTCTTTGTGAATTCATCATTTCTATGTAATCACATCAATCTCTATCTTTGATTGTGCATAATCTATACTAGATATATTTTCAATAATTATACAATTATGCATATGATGCATGACTTTATCATGTATGCATTTATATGATGACAATATAGTTATAAATTGATAACATTTTTAGATATATCACATATAACAGCCTGATTAGATGACTTCCTCCATAACCCAACACAAGACCTTTCGAGCATGCTTTGTCCTCACTCATATGCTTCATGAGAAAACTTCCTAAGAGGTCACTCATCCTATAATTACTCCAAGCCAAGCACACTTAACTATAGAGTTCTTACGGAATGAGCACTAAAAAGGTAGGTGTACCTTGTTGGTATGGATAGTACCTATCTAATCAGTTAAGTTATTCTTGGCTGCATAGTCCCATACCTGCACAATCTTGAAATCACTTAACTATGCAACCCCATCCTTACACAGTCTCAAGATCCCTCTTTTTTTGGTGTGGGATCAGTTCATTCATGTGCCCCTTTGCCTAGAAGCCTGCCAGGAGCCGCTCCTTGTCCATGCTCTTTTTGGCACCAACGTTCACTCCCCGCCCTCATCAGCCCCGGGTGTCATATCACATATTCAACATTAATAAATAATAATCAAATATTCAAAATGTTTCACATTATTTCATAATGATATGCTAATATCTTCAAGCCTTTTATCTACCTGCAAATTTTATTTATAGGTTAATTATTATTAGACACAAATCTGTTTTAGCTTTGCTCTTATCTATTTATGAAACCAGGATAATGACTCTTATATTCTCCTCACCTATTATACATAAATTCTTTTTGATATTTAATCAAATAAATCATATAAATATTTTGAACATTTATATATACATATCATACATACATCCTTTCAATAAACATATCTGCTTAATATTATCTTATACATGTGTTAGTCAAGCATTATGTATTACTTAATATTAAACTTCCCAATTATTCACAATCTATATACTCATTATTTTCACATAACTAATTAATTCTAAGGTCACTTGTATTTTTATGGTTAAGATAACAACTATATAACATAATATCATCATCTAATCTTTCAATATTGTAAAACTTATGGCCTAATAATTCTTCACATAAGTATGTGTACTAAGAAGATTCAAGTTTTTAGGGTAATAGTAAGTCTCATAATCATTTTATTCCTTTATTTATGCATTCTTTATCAGTTCTTCCTTAATGCATTACTATAATACTGTCACATCCTCAATCGAGCACCTACTATGCATTCATGAATTGATTGAAATGTATTGTTTTATATGTTATTGGTATGTTAATGCTATGAAATAATGCTTATGATGATAAGTATATGATGAGATTAGAGTTTATAGCTTTAATGTTGAAATTGGAAATTTTGACGAAACCATTGAAACGGACCCTATGAACGGTGATAAATTGATGTTTTCAAGGTTGAAAAAATTTAATATGATTAATTAAGTATGCTTAAAATTATTGTTTTAACATGAATTTGATATGTATAAATTTTAGTAAAATCAAAATTTGGATTAATTATGATGTCATAATTGAGTGATGATGATGTAAGCATGATGATGTAAGCATAATATAAGTAAATGAGCCTAATTATGATTGTAATGTATTAGAGAATAAGTAATTATGTATTAATAATGTATTAGTAAAAGTATATAATAATATGTAAATATTAGAAAAGTATAATTAGAATTTTTATTAATGATGTCATGATGATATCATTAAGTGGTAAGATGATATCATAAATGAATGATAAATAAATTAATGTTATGTAAATAGATAAATAGATGAATA
>CANYBF010171076.1:0-12810 GCA_948192965.1 Dalechampia spathulata
TTAAACACACTTCTAAACCAATCCTAACACATCAAACTCTCTGTCCCTCATCCAACCGAGAAGTCACACTTCCCGATAAGGCAACAGTGTCACAGAATACAAACATAAATACAAGCATACATACACGTATACACGTATACACATCATCAATGCATAACAAAACTCATACGCATACAACCCTCCACCCGTATACTAATGTATAAACTTCTAGGGTCTCAACTACGGGTGTAACATTGTAAAAGTTGGATAACAGGCCACAGATACCAACTGTATCTCTTTTTCATTTTTGTTATTTGTGTGTATTATTAAGATTCCTAATAAAGTGGGAATCCACTATCCATTGTCAGTCATAAGCCTGTAGTTGATAGATTCATGAAATGATGCCTATTATCAATCATTTCAGAATTATTATCTAATTTTCAAGCTAGCAAATAATACTAGAGACACCAACTTTATATTATAAATACTCTTCAGCTCATTAAGTAAAGGAAGGTAAATTGAGTCTAGAAAAGAGTTTCAAAATTCTTTAGTATTTTATAAAATCTTTGAGTTTCTCAAGTATTATTTGTATGTCATTTACTATTGAAAAATTTGTTGATAAGTTGTGTTTATTACAACTTACTAATATCATATTTGTTAGAAATTTAAAATAAGAACTTATAGAAGCATGTGTGTTTATAAGTAACAAATATATAGTAAATCATAACGAATACTGTGATTGTAGAGAGTCAGAAGGATCAACTATATCATTCAATTTCTAAATCAAATTCTCAACTCTCACTTACCTTAATCTTACTATTTCTAAATGGACCGGATCTTGAAGGAGTATTCATTGTAAGTCCCCATAATAGGTGAAAAGAGGGCAGTCGAAACACATAAGAACCTTCAACCTTTTGAGGAGTTCCTAATGACGGGTAGAAAATAATATGAAGCTTTTATTGTAAAAATTTAGTTGACCCAATATACTGTAAGGTATATGTTTATGTTAATATTATATATTTGTGAAATACTTCTTATGATAAAAGAAGTTCAAGACCTAAAAGAATGTTGGTAATTCATGTTTTGTTTGCAGTAAAGTGTGTATCATTCTCTTTGTATTATAATACTATATGTAAATTATTATGATTATTACGTGTATTTGATATCTGATAATTATCATTAGATTGATTACTTTCATTTAGATTATAGAGCAAGTAAAGATCCAACAATAACATTATGAATTTCTATTATTAATAATAGTAATATTCTAAGTGGAACTGTAGAATTATTAAACAAAAATATTAAACATTTTTTACAATGCTTAGAAGAATTGATTTTGAGATAAAATAAATTTGAGAGTTATTTTCTCAAAAATAAAATACCTTTAAGTTTTGTTATTAGTTCTCATTATTTTAATAAATATGAGAAATTGAAAAAAATCTAGAAATTACAGGAAAAATTCTAAAAAATTAAACAATAAATCCTAATGATCTCCAAATAACTTTTAGGTTTACTTTTATAAAAGCACTTCATCAAATGATATCAAAGCTTTTGTAATAATTAGGATTGAAATAATTCCTAGATTTTTTTTGAAAAATTGAAAGTTAAGGTTAGATTGTCAAAAGGAAAAGTTTATATATCATATAATTTGGAGGGTTTTTTTATGCTTTTTTTAAATATATAAATAAAAAGAAAAAAAATTTTAGATTTGCAGTAAAATAGATAATATGATTGTCAATTTCAAATAAAGACAAGAGTAAACCATATTAGATTGATTTGAAGATCATATTAGATTAAAAATTTATTTGAAAAGTTACATTATTTATTTCTTTAATCCTTTTAATTAACTAAAATAGTTTCATTAATCATTTATCCTAATATATTTTTAAAAAATTTAATTTCTAGAAAAAAAAAATCTCTTATTATATAATTATCAATATAATTTTATATCATCCCTTAATTTTTTTAAAAAAATAGCGCATCTCTTTCTTTAACTAAAGCTTTCAAATTTTAATCTAAAAATAAAAATAAATTATTGATTTAGTTTTCTAATAACATTTGATAGTGGTCGTAAAGTTCTTTTTGGAAGGCCATTTTCTCTAGAACTTGTGCGTGACAGTCAAGAAGCCAAATAATAACAATAATAATAATAATAATAATAATAATAATAATAATAATAATAATAATTTTGAAATTTTTGGATATTGAGGATGATAAAGAAAGTGGATGAAGAAGCCAAACATTCCATCAGTGATTAAAGTTAGTTGGTAATGAAAGCTACTTCCATTTTTATTATTAACTCTATTTAATTCTTCTATTTTTGCCAGAAGATTACTTCTTCTTTCACTTTTATGATTTTTTCAAAGATTTCCATCTCATTATTTATTTATTTATTTATTTATTTCCACACAATTATAATTATAAACCTTTCTCTCCATTTAACATCTTTAAAATCGAATACATGCACTTATGATCAAATTATTTATTCTTTAATTTTAATTATTTAATATAAAATATTTATATACATATATATATTATAATATATTTTAACATATATATATATATATATATTTGATGAAATATTATATAATCTAAATATTTTTTTATATATGATTAAAGTATAATATTTTAAAATGACTCATTTTGATAATAGGAAGAATTAATATATTTTTCCATATCTTTTCTTAGACTTGATAAATGGTATTTTTTAAAATTTATTAAAAAAAATTTATCTGAAGTTTATTCAATATGTAAAATGATTTATTTCAAATTTAGTTAAAGTAAAATTTTGTTATTTTGTAAAATATTTATAAAAATATGTTATTTTTATAAAGCTATAAAAAAATATCTATCATTATTATAAAACATAAAATAAAATTTATCATTTTTATAATTAATTCTTCATAAATTTGCAGCGAATTCTATATATATATATATATATATATGAAAACATAATACAGATATACACACATGCATGCATACGTACATATTACTTATAATGATCCTAACACAACACTATATCTATGAAAATATAATACTACATGCGATTGAAGTCAAATGCAAACTGTAATCATATAACAGAAATCACTTAATGTATTAATGAAAAGAAAAAGCAATATTTATATTCAAATATTTAAAATTGACATATTAGCACGTTTTAAAATTTCAAAACATAAATACATACAAAAAAAAAATATCAAAATTCATACACTAATAATAAATATAAAAAGACATAATGGAGGTGCCAACATTATTATGGTGGTGGATCACAGATTTGGTTTAATTAATATTAATTAAGTGCGTACCGACTTAGACAAAATTATCACTTGGAGTTAAAGAAATCAAGTTGCATAGGAGCCGTAGGATTTAATATTGATCATGCATTCACACTTTTCTTACTTTTGCCCATTGTTTTAATGGACATAATGACATTTATATGTGACTAACTTAGAATATGCAAAACCATATATTATAATAATTATATGGACAAATCTCCAGAAGGGTTCTTTCCACAGATCAATCTCCTCTGATTTTTTCTTTGACAGTAACAGTTTTTTTTTTTAATGACAGAGAAAGATTTATTGGAGTCTTTTTTGGACAGTGATTATGAATTCCCATCAGAATAAGACTTTTTTTTCTGCCGTCTACTTCCTATGTGACAAATTCCAGACCTTATATATTAGTTAGCATTCATGTTAATATAAACCAACGATGTCTGTACAATGTTTAATGCGTAAACATCAAGAAATAATAATTAACATAATGACTAATTGCATCCCCCACCAGCAATTGGTTTGACATTGATATGTTTTATTATTCATCTTTTATTAATTTAAATAAATTATATTTAAATTATATTTTAAAATTTATTTTATAAACGAGTTAAATTTAGTTCATCAATATTTAATTTGTTTAGATTCATGGATTAATTTATTTACAAATTTATGGAGTTTAATTTGATTTCGGCTCCTTAATTAATAACTATTATAAGCCAAGTTTAAGAACTTTTTGGGCTTATTTCAAATATTTTAGTAGGATTTTAAGTTGAGTTTCAACTTTGAAATCTTCAAGTTTGAGTTGAATTTATGTCTAATAAAAAAAAAAGATAAAAATTAAATCTAATCTAAACATCTTAAAAATTGAATAAATTCAACCCATTTACATTATTATTTAAAATAACTATTACATTTATATATCTCATAATTAAGCAATTTAACAGGCTAAATATCAATACATTAAAATCATCTGCATCAATAATGATTTTAGTGCAATTTTTAGTAAATGTATTTGAAAAATCAAAAATTAAATAATTAATTAAAAATATATTAATTATTTTAATAAATATATTTATTGATAGATGTAATATTTTTATGTAATGAAATTTTAAATATTTGATGATTATATAATTTTAATTATCAATATTAATAAATAACTTTTAAATTAGAAATCATTAATTTATTATTTTTATTTACTTTTATAATCTTTTTTTGATGATTGAAATGAATTTAAACTATATTAGATTTTTAAAAATAATATATATGAACTATATTATATGTATATGATAAAGAATTTTAATTATTTTTCTCATAAAAATATATTCGTAAATGTCATATTTTTATAATATGTTATCATTAAAATTATATGTTGTTATTCAGAATGTACATATATATATATGAGTGGATAAAAAATATATCTAAAATATTATAATGAATACATAATATTTTACCATAATAAATTTTTTATGAAATTTATTTATAATTTTTAAATAAATATATTTCCTTTAAATGAATTTTAAATTTTTTATATTAGAATTATGTATGAAAATTCAATTTACATAAATTTACATAAATTACTTTAAATTATTAATCTTAACCAATAAATTTTATATACTTTAAATTATTAATTTTAATCAATAAATTCTATATACTATAACAAGTACCTCAAAAAACTAAATCAAAACAACTTACCTTTTTATCTTTTTAATTTTCCTATCATCTCAATATCTATAAATACTCGACTCAGATTTTTTTCTGAAAAATGTGTACTAAAATTGTTTTTACGAGAAAAATAATTAAAATTTTTTTATCACATACATATTATATAGTTCTTATACACTAATTTCTTTAAAAAATCTAATATAGTTAAAATTCATTTCAATCATTAAAAAAATTATAAAAGTAAATAAAAATAATAAATTAATGGTTTCTATTTTAAAATTTATTTATTCATATTGGTAATTAAAATTATAACAATTAAATATTTAAAATTATATTACATACAAATATTACATCTATTAATAAATATATGTACTAAAATAAATAAATAAATAAATAATTATTTATTTATTTATTAAAATATATTTATCCAAAAATTGCATGAAAACCACCTATGATACAATATTATATCATATCATAACTGAAATTGTCAATCCCGATAGATAATTTTAATACAAATTTTATAAAAAAAATGTTACAAAAAATATCACTATTTAAGGAAATAGTTTTCATTTAACCACCTCTTTTTAACTTTTTCTTTGAATAAATTTCAAAAATGAAATGATATTTTCCTTCCTTATTTGAGAAACATTCTAGTAAGATGAAATAGGTTTTTGTCTGAAGGATCTATCTGGAAATACCTATCATGTTCAAGTGAGTGATGAGTTGCTTCAAAAGAAAAGAACAATTTTTTAAGAAAAAGCAATGAAATATATAGAGAGAGCGAACAGAAAACATAATTCACCCATGAAGATCATTTTAACGAATTATATGGGAGCGGAATGGTATTTATCCTACCAGCTACGTACATGCTGAGAGGATCATCCGTTAATGATGGGTCTATCTGATGGTTGAATGGGAGAAAACCAGTTGGCCATTTCGTAACAAAACATACGAAAGAAAAGGCATCTGCAATCTCTGGAAGCAATATATTAATGATGACGTGGGAACTGAAGTGGGATGTTATCTTCCAGCCAATCGAAACGGAATTATACAAGAAAACTCTCTGCAACTTGACAATAATAGCCATTACCCTCCAAACAGACTGCCCCACTTTCCCATCTTCTACAAGAAACCTTCACCCTTTGCTTTTCCATCACTATTCATCCTTTTTCTGATTCAGTTTCTCAAATGGTTTCCCCCAATAATTTTCATCAAATTGAATCTTACCTTATATCATTTGATCATAGAAATAAAGTTAATACATTTAAGGAATATTTTATAATATTTTTAAAAATAATTTCTTATATGAACAAAAGAGTAAAATATTTACAAATAATCGACATTTTCTTTAGAAAATGAGACAAACCTCAATATATTTTATTTGTTTTAAATGCAAGGGTAGTCTAGTAATTAGGAAAAACTTCTGCTCCTGAGCCACTGGATCGGTCCAGTGAGTTGGGAAGTGGTGGCGTGAGTTCCGAGGTCGTGGTGCTTGTTTGTCGTGTGTTTTCGCCGGCGGTATGCGTCACGCTGTTAGTTGCCACGTCATGGAGCTGAGTTAACTCTTAGTGGGACCCGGAAAGTAGCTCCAAAGTTTCTAAGCAAGCATCTTCTTTTAATGCTCAAAGCATGCTTGCGTGCGTTAATAAAATACTTGAATAATAATAGTGGTACAGTTAATTATATTCACACAAATTCATTACCATTATTATTTCAAAAAATCATAATTATCATGATTCTAATACTATTCAATATAGTTAAAATATCTGTTACCTTTGCATTTATAATCATTCACCATGCCTATATTAACATTTCATGGAAGGATTTCACTATAATCCATTTTTATTTTTATAATATTTAATATTAATTTATAATTTTTATTTTAATTATCATATATTTTTATATATCTTTACATTCCATTATGTATATTTTATCAATAAATCATAGGATTTGATATAAATATGATGATTCCATTATATTTCACATATTAATATTCTTTAATTATGATCGTATTTTTATTATATTAAGATATAATATTTCTGAATGCATTTAGGTTGCTTTTTTTTTTATATAGTAATTTCTAATTTATTTTTATTATAGATAAATTCAAATTAAGTTCAATTTGACTCAAATCAAGTGAAAGTCATCCATCTCATAAGATCATTTTATTATCATTTTTATTTGACTATAATTTTATTTTTAAGTATCTTTGAGTTAATTGATATCGATGGATTGTGAGTAGAAATTTAACTAATTATCCTAATAATAAATAAATAAATAATCTTAATAGGTTAATTAAATCTAAAGAATTACTTATTAATATAATTTTATTCAACTTCACGTAATTATTATTTGAATTTGTTGGTATTGGTTTCTTATATAATTAGTGATATCCCAATTCAACTCTAATGGTTACTTTTACTCAATAAAGAAAGAAAACAGTTCAATATAAGTCAAATTTTTATTTTAAAAATTAGATTTTTTATCTTTAATTATTGCAAAAATGATATAAGTTGATTAATATATCAATTTTTCTGATATATATATACATATATATATATATATATATATATATATGTGCGTGTGTGTGCAAGTCTTGGTGATGGAGCACTTGTATTTGTCCTCTTATTGATTCAATTATTTTAATTTTAGCATCCGAGACTTAGACTTGGTCGATAAAAATATAATTTCGTTTTTATTCGTACGAAAAAAAAAACATTAAACTAAGTTTAAGGTTAAATATAAAGTATTATTATATTGAAGAAGACTACGAAGTGGAGTATTAGAATTATCGACTAAATTACAAGGAAGAGAGTGAAGTCTCCGATAGAGGCAAAGCTTCTCCGGTGGCCGCCGAACTACAATTCTGGAAACACCATTGCCATGAACATGAGATATAATCTTATAAGATGGATATTTTGATTATTCTAATTACCATCGCAGTGCTCAGCTGTGCGTCCTTGAAGAAAAATAATATTTCTTTTCGATAAATAAATAAATAAATAGAAAAATACCTGATAGTATAAAGTCTAAAAAGGAAAGTTTTAACAGGTACAGTTAGTTGGATATGTGGGTTAAAAATTACAATTCTGTAGATTTCGTAATTAAAATGAACAATATAAGAGTCCAGCAGTTGTCATAGGCATTTTGCGATTTAACAATTGATTAATAGATATTAATTTCAACTTCTTGTGACTTGACAGCTACATAAAAAATCTCACCTTTTTTTTTAACCAAGAAAATCAAAATAAAATAAACCAGCTCACACCCATTTTGGAGAAAATTTTATTAAATAACAGTAGTTTAAAATAATATTGACAAGCATAATTATGATGTTGTCATCATATAAATGATTTGATTCTTTTTTTTTAACAATCTTAGATAACTATAATATGATTATCCAATATTATTATTAAAATTAATAGCATTTAAATATATCTTATTATAATCATGCCGATGATAATTATGTAATATAATATATATATATATGTGTAAGATTCTTTTTGTTTTTGATTTTTTTGGAAAAAGGGAAAGAAGACTATTGTATTGTCGCATTGTGAAGGAGGGGCCGGTGTCCTATAGCCACTAACTCAGCTCTTTGTACTAATTCATGTCAAATCGGCTATCACATATCTTGGACTTTGCTACTTTCCGGTTTCCTCTTCTCGTCCGGTCCTGAGAGAATAAAATATGAATTATGAATTTGGCATTTTCATTTTTGGTCTTTTTTATTTTGTCTCTGTATATTTAGGATGGAGGCTGAAAATAGGACTGCAAGATGTTCCAAAAATTACTATCAAAAATAAAATAAAATATTTTATATACAATGCCCATTTTACCCCTGTAAAATTGAAGTTGATATTTTAAGTCATAATTAAATAAGGGTTAATTTGGTACTTTATGAATTTTTCTCTCTTCTTCGGATAATTATCGAAAAATGAAAAAATAAATGATTGTAATTAATTAATCCTTCTTTTGCTTTTAAAATATGATTTTGAACTACAATGAATGGATAAAAATAATAGTAAAAAGTACCCAGATTAATATCGAATAAATCAAAATTTCCTTTATTTTTATAATTAAGAATTTAAAATGCATCATTTTCAAAGGGAAAATTAACAAAAAAAAAAGTAATTAATAAGATAGTAAGATGTCTAAGGACAGTTGCTGAAAAACAAAGTCAGTCTTTTCCAACATATAATGTTGGTTTTATATGCACAATTTTCGTATACTGTCATCCTACCCTCATGCCATAATATCATCCTTACGTTCTTTATTTAATTCAGACAACTAAGTTATCAATATTCAAATATTTTTTGGTATTTAATATCCATGCAAATATTTCATATCTAATAAATAAAATAATAACGTAGAATAATACTTTTGCCTTTCGCCATTTTTTAAGTTTTATTTGAAGTGTTTTTTGTCAAATTGATATTTGATAACTATCCAAAGAATTAACCTTGTTGCTTTTGTTGGTTTGTTAATGTTATTTTATATGATTCATTTGTAATTAGTTAATAGTACTGCAATAAATTATAATTTGATAATTTATCATATTACAAATCCAAACTACAAATCCATAATTATTCACATTTATTCGAATAACAATAAATTAATTAAAGATAGAATTTAATAAATTAAAGAGGAGGATGATTTCTCATAAAATATCAAATTAATATTTGGATTTTAATAATATTAAAAGTATAAGAATTAATAATTTATCATATTGAGATAATTTTATATTCTAGTTGGTTTTTGTCATCCTACGATATCAAATAGCATTAAAGCTTCTCTCTCAATATAAAATTGATTAAAATTTTAAAAATATCAAATAAATCTCTTAATTATATTGTCTCACTTCAATTGAACAAATAAGCAATTCTTAAGAGAAGAATTAAATCTTCATACAATCTCTTTACGAAAACTCTTAATTTGAATGTTTTAATTAAACTACGTACACAATAATAGCATAGTATGAAGTATTCAATCTCTCAATGTATGGTTTTTATAACCTCAAATGTCTCTCACAACAACAATTATTCTTCATTTTATTGTATTGGATAAATATTGCTCTGGCGACTTCTTATTTTCTGGTGGTGACAACTAACTCTTTATAAATTATTGCGTAAATCTAAATTTCTATCCTATATTACACACCCTTAACAAACATAATTAAATTTCAAATAAAACATAAATAAACATTATAAAATAACATTAAAAATACTTTAAAATACGCATAAACTCACACATATCATATAATAAACAAATAACTCAATTTTAAATAAATAAATTATATTTATTAATTAACATAGTGATTTCATGATCTAAAAATTTGATGAGTATACAATAAATTTAAAAATTACATGTGCATATTGTTAGCGTATAAATAGGATAAACTTCATATGCACATAATTCAACAAGCTTTAAATTTATAATCCTTAATAAAGTAATTACGCCTCCGCAAGAATACGGGTCGCAACTGCAGTATAAAGGTGTCGTTCACTGGGATTGATGGTAATCAAGTACTAGACATCGATTTCATTAATTATTTAGACAATAACAAACATTAATCATTTTTAAATATATTAAACTAACATAATATTAATGGCAAAGGAATATTTTACATATGATACAATTGTACTCAGGGTTAAATGTATGAAACTAATCAAGATATTTCATTAATTATATCAATTTAAATCTTAAAGCAATGCTTAAGTGTAGTAACTTTCTTCCCAGAAACTTACTACCTATTGAGGATAGACCTACAGACTACTTTCGTGACCATAATATCTATCTCAATGATGAATTCAAATCGCATTTAGCTTCCCAATACAATAACTCCTACGTCTAGGTAATTAAGGATTAGGTGTTCTCATATATGTTCAGTCATTTTAGTTCTTCTTTCAAAGCAATTAAAATAACTAAGCAATATTCGATTAAAAAGTTTGGCCATCATCTCATTAATAGAATATATATCAAAAACATATCAACCATATGGAAACATGAAGATAAACTGATTCATCAAATAAAATAAAGAAATAGTATCATATCATCCAACCCCTAATTCTCGATTAGGTCATAAAGTAAAAGTACTGAAATAAAAGAACAAACAATATTGAAAATATCACAACCATTGTTCAATTCAGAAAGTAATAACAGGAAAGAAAGAAGATAACACTAATGTGAGAATTATAGAAATAGATTCTTCAGCTGCTCCTAGCTTCAGACCTTCCAACTTGCCCAATCCGGATTCCTAGCACGCTTCTTCAATTCCTTGATAGCTTGCTTGCTACAAAATCAAGATCAGTAGAAAATAGTTAGAAAGCTAAATCGTTTCTCTTCTTAGTTTTCTCTCTTCTCCTCTCTAAACCCTAATTTTCTTTCTCAATGTCACTCCTCTTCCTTTCTTCCCCACTCAACCCACGTTATATTCTCTAAAGAACTGCCCTTCTAATCTTAACCATCCAATCCATGATCCAATGGTCAAGAAACAACAAGGAAAAAACAAGCTAAATTACCGTACACGGGTCGTGTAAGGCTCGTATGAGTTGAGATGAGGAGGAATAGTGGAAGACCGAACCATCCACGAGTCGTGTGAGGTGTCCACGACTCGTGTACAACTTGGGGGTAGCAAAGTACTAAGGAAAAGATAGTTGGTGAGTCATACACGACTCGTGTGTGATATCCACGAGTCGTGTATGACTCATGGGAACCAAAGAATAGATAAATAGGGAAGGGACGAGGCCTACACGAGTCGTGTAAGCCATACACGAGTCGTGTAGGACTCGTGCAACTAGAAAAAATTCTAAAAGACTAAGCCAAAATTAAAAAGATAAACTTCTAATACCTAGAACTAATGGAAAATTACAAAATGGCACCTATACAACTCAATCTATACAACCAATTCTAACTACAATAAGTTAATTATAAGGAAATGTAATTATTCTATAAAAACTATACAAATTATGAATGAAATGAATAGTTATGACCTAAATATGTGAATGAAGCATGCTATGTAAGATATGATGCTAATGTGTGCAAATTACCATGTAACATGTTGTTAAACCACTAAGAATGTATGAAAACATTATTAAAAATGATTACTTAGGAATGAAGAAACATATTGATAATGCACATTATCAAACCACCCCAAACTTAAGCTTTTGCTTGTCCTCAAGCAAAGAAAAACAAAATATCAATAGGTCAAGGTGAGATATAAGTTGTTAGAACTCAATATGAATGAGATCAATGTAATACATGTATTGTTGCTAAATCTCCTTAGTCGAATTCGAAATCAAAACCTTAATCAGTCTATCGCACCATTTGTTACAATTGTAGCATTCTAATTCAACATATATGCACGTGTACATAAAAATAATATGCTTCTAAGTAATTGAGCAAGAATGAAAGGGTGATTCAATGAAAAAGTTATATTGCTTATGGAATAAAACAGATGGATCAGCTGAATGTAAGCTTTTTTTTTTGTTCTCAACTTATTCATTTACAATTTTCTAGACTGGATTACTAAGTCTTAAGTTTTTAGCTCGAAGGCAAACATTATCAGTGCCAGCCCCCGGTTAATCAACTTCCAACTGAAGTACCCAAGTTCATTACTCGTGTATTTGAGCTTTTTGACTAGAAACAATCATGGTGTGCATAAATGTCCCTATCTAATAAGCATCAAAACATAGAAGTAGTGGTGAACAAAATACTCATCCTCATTGATATTTTCAATCTAGAAAACCACATGGGGTACATGTCGTTTCCTACCTACTAATTAATGAACAGAGGAGTAAGTCTAGAGATAATATTTATTTTAGACTTTTGCACTTGATCCACTATTTGAATTATAAACAACTGAACTTATTCATCAAAATTATCCATTTCATTT
>CANYBF010171082.1:0-39672 GCA_948192965.1 Dalechampia spathulata
CGAGTTGTGGTACGGCCGTACCACCTAATGGTACGCCCAAATTCCTGAGAGTTCGACTGATAAAAACACTGTTCACCAGCGAACAAACCTGATTCCTGCGAGTTGTCGTACGCCCGTACCATACATTGGTACGCCCGTACGCCACGCAAGAACCCCAGCCTCCTAAACTCTCCTGACTCGTACGGCCGTACGAGTCCCCGTACGCCCGTACCCCCACCCAAACTCTCCTACTCACACTCCAACGCGCTCCTCTGCCACCTGTAAAAACCCCAACTCCAAGCAAACATGCATGCCATCATGCACACAACAAATACACATCTAAGACGTCATCATGACGTACACACAGGCACAGAATACACGGTACATACGCAAGCAATACATGTATACATACACGTATACATCCAGACATACATGCACATACAACCAAAACTTCTAAGGGGTCAAACGCGGATGTAACAAAAATTCCAATGATTTGATAAAAAATTTGATACAAAATCATTAATTTCAAAAAATTAAACATCCTCTGATATGCTCAAACTCAAAATATTGAAATTATCACCAATAGTTATAAAGAAATTTAATTGTTTAATTCGTATATACTGTAAAGGACATTGAAATCTATATAAAGTTTATGAAAGAAACATGTGAATAGTTGGAAAATTTAAAAGGGAAAAAATACAATAAAAACAAGTAATAGAATGAATCAAAATTAAAGGAAATGCTAACATGCAAGAGAAACTAGTTTTCAATAAATACGCATGATGATTATGATTTTTCAAGCTCTTTTTATAATTTGTTCGGACGTGATGATGGATATAAAAGCTCAATAAAAGAGGGCTTGAGGAATGAAACTAAATTGGTTGAGAAAGTGAATTAAAAGAACCCTTTGCTGGATAACATCAAGGAATTGGAAATAAAAACAACATGAACAGAAATTGTTAAAGGAAAATATGCTTATAATAATAATAAATTGTTTGAATCAATTTTCTCAAGTCTCTGTGTTTTTTGTTTTAATCGAATGATTGACGATCCCTAAAATGCTTAACTGCGCCATATTTATCTCTGGTCTCAGCTCAGAATCGTCTACCTATCTTCAAACAACCAACTTCCACCTCCTCCACTTTTGCACGTACGAGGCTTCTTAAAAACCGCCATCATGTAACTGTCATACTTGCTTAATTACATAATTATGGTTGTATTTATTAGCTTCATAAAGGAGGGTCCAAACATATTGTTAATTGAATAATGAGTTATTGTTATTTACTTTAATGCAAAATTTATATTGCTATTGTCTTCTTTAATTTGCAGTAATTATATGTATATATCCATGCAGGAACCAGCATTTGTCGATTTGTTTAATTTTGAGTATGAATTAAAAACAAATATATATAAATTTTCCTCTAATCGTAGTGAGCCAACTGCTGTTCGATCGCGTGGCCTAATGGATAAGGCGCTCGCCTCCGGAGCGGGAGATTGTGGGTTCGAGTCCCACCGTGATCGCAATTTTAAGTTTTATTATCCTTTTTGATTGCTATTTATTTCCAAAATAATATCTTCTATCAAGAACTATTAAAAACAACAGAATTAGTTGAACACAAAATAATAAATTCTGCATACAATAATAATACGTTATCCAATTAATACAAACATACATATATATTATAATTATGATAAATTAATTTTAAAAATTATATAATTTGTTTTTGTTGATGTAATATATTTATGATAAAACTATATATTAAAAATTGATATTTAGATCAAAATATAATTATTTATTCATTAGTTTACATTTCACAATATTCTTATGCAATTATTTACCTTTACATCTAACACAAGCATTAATTAAGGACGTAAAACCCAAAGGATAATTCTTCTTTAGTTTATTCCAAGTTCATAGGCTATTTTATTTCATATTACCATATCCATTGTGGGTCTCTTTCAAGTTGGAATTCTTCGGCTGAATCCACCATAGATAAATTATAGAAGAGATTACCACCAGCCCGGCTGCTCCTCCGATTGCTATTCCGACATATTTTCCAACCTCATTCTTGGAGGAATTCTTGCCGTCCGATACTGTAATGTGCATAAAATACATAAATTCATGCCTTATATTTATTTAAGATAAGTAAATACATAATATATATATATATATATATATACATATAATCTTTAAATTTCAATATTTTCAGTAATTAATCTTTTATTTGAAAATTAAAATATTTGAAGTATCAAATTTAATATTGGATAAGAAAAATAAAATGAATAATTATCTGCTCACTACCCTAAACAAGATCAATTATCCTTTAATTTTTAAAAAAAATATGTATTTTATAATAATTATGTAAAATATTAATATATATTAAATACATATATAATATGCTTAAAATATTTTTTATATTAATATAAAAAAATACCTGAAATTATTAAAAAATTTAAAATGAAATTCGTAATTTCCATAATTATGGCAATCAAAAAAGAGTAGAGACCAGAGGTTAAAAATTTCAGGTGAATGGCAGAGGTTGAGGGAGAAGGAACCTTGAGAGACATGAATGGCAGAGACTAGAGGTCCGTAAGTGCTTTGTCGTGGTATGCAACAAGTTCCCTTGCCAGCCCAAAAGAAGTGAATATCCATGATCGTGTTTGTCACATTTGCTTCAAACATTTTGATCAATGCTCTTTTGGATCCTCCTGCTTCCTTTTGAATGTTGAAATCCTCAAGAACTTTCTCCCCCTATACCCACGATTCAGGAATTAATCATTTCCAGAATACCTCAGTTCTCATCTAGGAGATGGGTTTTCAGGGTCGAGCATACCTGAATGTAAACATCAAATAAGCGCCTGCCAAGACCTTTCCAAGACTGAGAAACGTCATCCATTCCTATCTCTGCGAAGTGAAGTTCAATGCTGTATCTTCCGTTCTTTAACCCAAGACCATAGTACCTAAGTGAGCTTGGAGATATCCTTGCAGTTTTATACAGTTCAGAATCCAAAGTATTTGTGATCTGCGAATCTGTCTGAGCTATGTAACTCGGTTTAGGGTTCGAGATGAAATCCCCCACATTGCTTACTGCCCACAAATTGTCAGAGCTTGTATCCAGTGAGGCAGCTCCCAGAATTTCAGAATCATTATCATATTCAATTCCTGATGCAGATGTTTGGCTTGTGCCTCCACACTTGATTGAAAATGAAGCTGCAAGAGAACCAAGATTTTGGATGTTTCGGTTGAGATCGGTCAAAACAGGTCAAGATTTTGAACACGATAAAATGATAGATTTCCAAGTTCCCGTTTGCTTGACGAAACAAGACATTCCTGCCTGGATTGTGAAAAGGGCTTTACTTACAGGATGGAAATTTGTTGTTACATTTTAGATCAGCTTGAAGGCACTTCAGCATTCCAGAAAGCTTGCTGTTTTCATCATTAATATTAAAGTAAAACAATATGCATCTTTCAAGCAAATAAATTACAGGTTTAAACTGCATCAGGTTGATAAATTATAGCAACAGAAGCATTATACTACCTCTCTTGTAATCCATTTGCATTAATAGAAGTTCCAACAACAATCCTGAAAAGCAAAAGAACGAACAGTTTCTTCAATGATTGCTATTTGAGCATTTTGATGCAATTCTTCAAGAGTAGATAATTCCTGACAATGGATTAGAATCATCACATAAATGGTTTTGACAGAGGAGAAGAAGAAGATAAACTTACATGGATGATCCAACTTTGGCAAAATTTTGTGGCAAGTTTCCAGAAAGAGGATTGAATGAGACATCTCTGCCATTGAAGTAAATGTAGTCAAATGATTGATATTGCTTTGCTTAAAATTAAACTATCAGGTTTGTTTACTCAAAATCTACCAAAAATGTGATGGATTGAGGATATGAATTCAAGCCTAAACTAAAGAACATACAGTGCAATTAGCTGTGGACCAATGATATTTCCGGGTAGCTCTCCGCTTAAGTTGTTGCTTCCAAGGTACCTAAGATATGATTATTTCTGTAAGGAAATCTGACAGAACAAGCTGATTTTTTTAATAAGCTTAAGAAAGAAATAACAGGTGAAGGAAATGAATCAGAAACCTTACAGGTATTGTAAGGAAGTTAAATCCTGCAATGAGGTTGGAATTTGACCTGCCAACTTGTTGAAACTAAAGTCCCTGTCAGAATAATTTATTCCCTTGTGAGCAGTATGATGAATTGAGAAAGTTCGCGGATACATAAACGGAAATGCTTGAATCTTTCATTGTCAGGAAATGGAATTATGATTTGAAGTTCTAGATTAGTTTATCGACTTACAGTAGTTTCAGATTGGTGAATGTGCCAAGTTTTCCAGGAATTTGACCGGAAATTAGACAATTTCTTAATATCCTGCAACAAAAAATGACCATCGGTTTCCAGGGTTATCAGTATAGGAATACTGTCTGGGTTTGAATTCTTATACGGATTTAAACTAGAAAAAGAAATATCTTACAGTATGGATAAATTAGTTTGATTGTTTAAGAACTCTAGAGAAGATTCTGTGCCGCTGAGATCACCAATTCTCCTGTAAAAAAAAACAGAGTTATAACAAATACTAGATTCAGAAGGAAATGCGATGAGTAGTGCAAAAATGGCGGGAACAAGCAGAAATGAAGGAAACTTTACAGGTCTTCCAGGCTGTTAAGAGCACTGAAGCTGCCTGGGATTGGACCTTGAAGCATTGTACCCTGAAATCGCCTGCGAATTATGAAATACAGCGGTTCATATTTGTTTCACGGAAAGATAACACAATAATCTATTTCTGAAAGCTTAAAAGTTAAAGCTGAAAGAGAATCATGCGCACAGGACCCTGAGGTTTGTAAGAGTCCCAAAAAATTCTGGAAGCTTTCCGGTGAAATGATTGTCAGATGCCCAGCTGCAATGAAGAAGAGTTCATAAAAATAAGCTAATGAATTACAAGCTGGGTAAATACATTAACCTGTCAGAATGCTGTTTAGTGATGTTTCAGGAACGTTACAGAATTTGAAGGGATTTCAATTGTGCAAATTCGTGAGGAATTTGTCCACTTACTCCACTGCTATCAATATACCTGAAGAGAAAGTATATCTGGTAATAAACTGTATCACAAACTGAAAAATAAGTAAATTCTGATTCACAAAAAAGGTGGGGTACATGTTATGGAAGAATCAGGCAATAAGGTTTATTTACACGTTGACAATCAGGGAAAGTAATCTGTTATCCAGAATCCTGGAAGAGAAATAGTTTCTGATTTCAATTATAAATAGCTTACAACTGCTCTAAGGCTGTCAAGTTCCCAAGCTCTGCAGGTAATGGTCCAGAGAATTTGTTTGAGCTAAAACTTCTGTTGCATGATAAGGAAAAATCGGAGAATCAGTATTTTAGATTTCAAAAAAATAAATCAGAGAGATATGAACAAACAGAAAACAGAACTTACAGAGAAAGCAACTTGGTTAGATTTCCAAGCTCTGGTGGTACTTGACCTGTCAGATTGTTGATTCCAAGGCTACTGTTCCATTTTGTCAAACACATGGCAGACAATTGTGAATAGAGGAAATTCTTTTCACTAAACTGAAAAAGCTTGGAAACTTGACAAGTATAAAAGTAATGGAATCTCGTCAGCTATTTACAGGTATTCCATATTTGATAATTGTCCAATCTGGGGAGGGATGGATCCATTTAATACATTTTGTCCCAGATTCCTGTATCACAGTCAACATTCATGTATCAGAAACATAATTCAGAAGGGTAATCCGATGTCGAAAAATTTAATATCATTAGAAGTTTCGAGTTCGAGTCTAGAATATAGGAACTAATATTGGGATAGGATCGAAAAAAAGGTAATCCAGAATGTTGAAAAAATTCTGAAAAGTCTTACAAGTCCATTAGCTGTGTAAGAACAAACAATTCAGCAGGAATTTCACCAACAATGTCCAAGGCATAGATCTTCCTGAATCATGAAAAGGAAACACTTACCATAAACAAAAATTAGAGCTGAGAAACAAATGTAAAGATGTAATCATAGAAATGGTGATTTATGAAACTGACAAATGAGTTATGTGACATAAATTTCCAGAACAGTCACAAGCAACTCTAGGATTTGAATTTTCATCAGCCCAAGTTGCATTCTGAATGCAAGGATCAGTAGTAATATTCAATTCGCTTCTGAGGTTCCAGTAATCTATCATCTTATTGAGAGCAGACACTGGAACAAACATAAAAAAGGAAAACATTATGGACAAGAAAACTTCATTATTAATGACTATTAACTGAAATCAAGAACAGAATAAAGGAAACAAGACCTTCATTAGGGTCAGTTGCAGGCTGTGCAGAAACAACCTGGAAAAGAATCAGAAAAAGAGAGAAAGAGAAGCTCAAAATCTCCATGGGAAAGCGGTTTACACACAAACGGGCATGGCAGGCAGGCAGTCAGGCTACTAGAAACCTTATTTATTCAGTTATTTTAAACTTCCATGACCCGATTCGATTCGAGCATTGAAAAATCATCTCTATCTAAAACTCTTTTCAATTCTCAACAACATGCCATTTGTTAAATTATTCATGGGAAGATTCCCATCCAGAGAATGACCAAACAACAATGTAAAGCCAAGGAAGTCAAGATTTCAGATCTTGAATATGAGATTTAGTTGCAAGTATTTTTAAGCTTTGACTCTGATATTAGGATAACGTCAGAATGAAAGCGAAGTGTGAACTAACCAAAGCTCTTTTCAAACTTCCTGCAACTTACACTATTTTAATTTGCATGGACTAGTTCTTCCTTCCATAGTCACAGAAAGTTGATTATAGGATTGTCCCACTTGCCCTTTCTCCCACCATTTCATCATTTTTTCACAAGCCGGGCTTGAAGAGCCTCCGCTGCTGATCCATGTCTGTTTGGATGGCTAGTCGGTGATTAAAATAAAGGTGAAATTTCAACTCAAGCTTTATCTAGAAAGAAAGCCACCACCACCAACACAACTGCCACTTCTGCCGCCACATCCTCCGTTATCAGCGCTGTTGTTGGAAGAGGCAATATTAATAACACAGATTCATGGCTCAATGCTTTGTGGCTATTAATGTTGCATTTTCTTAATCGAGTGATTCTCGCCACGAAAAAAAAGATCTGAATCCAGAGATAACTATTTAATTTACTATGGGAAGAAGCATATTCTAGGCACTACAAGATTGACTAAAAAACAATCTTCTTCTTCATCTTCATCTTCTTGGATAGTAACAGAAACTGAACAAAGACAAGTATTAGAAACAATAGTTTCAAATCTTCCTTTAGAAAGAAAAAGTGCCACCGCCACAATCACGAGATCTTCAACCACCAGATTTTTCTTCGGTTTGTTAAGAACAACAAATATATTAAATGCATCAAAATCCTATAATTTTGCACTAGAGAAGAAAATCGATTCACAACTGGATCAAGGCTATGATGGATGATTTGCTAATCCCTAGCTATTCATACTTGAATCTCTACGACGTTGATTACAGGGTAAACATAAGCTTAATGTGAAATGTTATTATCATGTCCATAACATCAGGTCAAACACAGTGAATTAACTGAAAAGCTACCGTAAACCTAACGAGTATGAATATCTTTCAGATCGCTCCAGCGTGTCTTCATATTCATCATGTCAAGGTGCACCCTATCACGTTCCTGCTGGAGGCTGGCCACTATCATCATGCCAGTCTGAAGAAACTCCTGCAAAGAGGTCGCTCTACGAGTGGAATTCTCACAATCGGCTTTAGATGTCAACCCTGCGGCTATGAGGGTTTGTTGCTTGACTTTGAGAGAAGCAATCCTTTCCTGCAGTTCATGAATCTCTCTTTCTGTCTCATCAAATTCCCTAGCCGCCTGATCTACCAACTCTGCATGTCTTACCCGTTCCTCCAAGCATTTCTGGTACTTGACATTTGCATCCTTCAACAGTTTCTGATCCTTCAACAACTGCAGTAGCTGCTGATCGGCTCGTTTGACCTTCATGAATTTGTCAAAAAGCTCGACGACCTCAGTTCTGAGTGCATTGAGGCGTTCCTGTACTGAGGTCTCTGACGTAGACGCCATAAGGTAAGCTATAGCAGACAGAAAGTCGTGTTGTTGGTTCTCCTTTATCATTGATAAATCTAGAGATAAAATGTATGAGAGGGTGGCTCGGGCAGCAATCACATCAGATTGGTTGGGGGCAACAATTTCCTCATCTGCCTCAGGTAATGAATCTACCAAGCAATTGAACTCTAAGGCCTGCATGGGTTCCACCGTGAGCTGAGAACGGATGGTGGAGAGGTCCTACAAATATGAATCGGCATGAGTATAGCAAGAACTCAAAGGAGAGCAAGGAAGGAGAATTAGTTGGCTTACTGTGGCAGGAGTTGGTTTCGCAACAGCAGCTGTCTCTGCTTCTTTCGAATAATAGGAAGGTTGGCTTACGTCTATTTTAAATAGATTGAAAAGGTCAGTAAAAGAGGGATACCATGGCATCGGTATAAAACTAGTCGATTACCTTCAAGGTTCTGAGGAGGAGTTTGTTGAGGCTCTATACCTGAAATAAACAAGGAAAATTTAGCACAATGTCAGTAAAGAGACATGGAAGGTTACTAAGGGTACCTGTAATGGCTCTATCAGTATGGTCTTGAAACAAGAAGTTAGTTAAATAATTGGCCTAACAGATTGTATGGCTCATCTTTGAGATAATTGAATTCATTGTTGTTCTTGATTCTTCTACTCTTCTATTCTTGTCTCACTTGATTCTTCTTTCTGTCCTTATTGTGGAATTGATTGTAACATTTGATATCATAGAATTTTGATTCTTGGCACGAAGGGAACCATGGAGAACACATGTCTCTCATGACTCCATTTAACATCCCCATTACCAATTCATATCAAGAAACAATTTGACCCATCCTAACGCATAAGTACTTGAAGGTGTACTATTTTGATTTTCCACAGGCATTCCCCAATCCTGATGGACCATGACTAATCCTGCCCAAGCCTCAAAAGCCCTTTCCAGGGGGATGCTTCCCTAGATAAGGCGCCTGCATTCACAAAACCTTAGTCTCAGCCTAGCTTAAGTGGAACCCATAGCCAGATGATCCAACCACTCCCCATCAAGTAAAACTGTATTCGAACAAGAATGGACATACCGAAATTCAGTGCACTACAGTTTAGAATAGACAGATCCCAGAAAGTCACATGAACTTTGCTACAGTGTTAGATTCAAAATCGTACAATAGCCTGTGCCATGCACTAGTTATTTTATATATTTTTACTAAATAAAATAAATAATTGAAAATTATAACTAAATTATATGTATTTTTAATAATATACTTGCAATATTTATAATTAATGTCCGATTTATAACAAAAATTTATACCATTTAAAATACTTCTATTATCAAAATTTCAAATCTTACTTTTAATTTTTAATTTTTCAATGCAAACTACCATATTTTCTTAATTTCCCAGCCAATTACAATTTGTATTTGCATTCCTTTAGCTTTTTCATTCATTAATTATTGTCAAGTCTAAACAAGTTGCCACAAGAAGTTCGATTCAAAGTCAGGCATGCATTTATTAGATTGAGGATATTTATTAGCATGAACTATAGAGAGTTAGAGGTTTGTGGGTAAAAATTTATAACAGCCTAATGTGGGAGACCAAGCATATTCTAATTCATTTCACAAGAGTGAGAAGATTGCTACTTTAACTACAAAGGCAACATTGCATGCAAAACAGAATAAGAAAATATTTATATTCTTGAAAGGAAGTCTCAAGAAGATATAAATGAATTTAGCAACATACCTGCATAATCCGCAATGACTACTGGAAGCTCGTACAACGCCTGGAAAGCTGGACATTCCAACGTCTCCTTCCAATCCAGGTGCTTCTTCAATGTAAGCTAAAGCTAGTTAAATATCACAAAAAGATATTGTTCAAGGGCAACTCTTTCCAAAGTTAGTTGTGAAAGCAAACACCCTAATAACATTAGTTTGAACACATCACAAACAAACATCTACCTCATGATGAAATTTTCCTAAGCAAGATAGCAGATAAATGAGGCCTTTTTTGGCCATAGCACATGTTTATCAAATAACAAAAGGATATTGTTCGCGCCATCCCTTTTCATTTGCTCGATCAATTAACTTTTGCGCCAAAGTAATTTCTATCATAATAAACTGAAACTTATCCAGATAATCAATCAGAAATCATTATAACATAAAAAACAGTTAAAAAAGAATTTCCATACTCTAACCAATTTCACAATTGGAAAATAAATGCAGTAGAACATGTGAATGTTAACAAGTAAAATACGAGCAATCAGATTCTTTATATATGAAACTTCCATAAATATTTCTTTTACTTTAAAACTCCAAAAGCTTACCAACATTGGAAAACCCTGTGTAGTTAGTAACTACATGAGTTATAATGAGGATTATTCAATTCGTAATGAATTTTTCCTTAAACAAGATTTCCAACTGAATTTAAAACTTTAAACCGTATAATGCAATCAATGATAGGTGCACTGACCATGTAAATTTGGTAGTTTAGGCCAAAATTCTTACGCATGAGTCTTGAAAATTATGAAGAAGACTTGTACAAGCTAACATTATAACTGTATTTCTAATGTACAGGAAACATCAGATTGTAATAACTAATTCCCCATGCATTTAGAGTTTTTCAAAATTTCTCATCTTTATGGTAACAGAGAACATGCAAGCACATGTTAAGATTGTCTAACATTATAATTTAATGATCGTGGCAATAAGTTTCATTTTATGAGGTTTCATTTCCAAACCCATGTCTATCCTACATAAATGCACACAAAAGAAGTTGACTACCCGGGTATAAAAATTATAATCTGATAATTCATACGAGATTTCTTGATAACACGTATAAAAATTGATTCTTATTTTATCTATGATGGTTTGATGATCGAAATCAGGAGGTTTTTTTAAAAAAAAAAAAACAAAGAAAATAGGGTGGTAATATGCATTCTATTAAAAGAAACCGTTAAACCGCCAAAGGGCCAACTGTAACGACCATTCTTCTTCAAGCCTCTGAAAAGAAGAAACACAAAGCAAATTCCAGATTCTTTCTTTCTCGACAAAATAAATTAATTAATCAAA
Organism: Dalechampia spathulata; assembly: GCA_948192965.1. Classification (NCBI taxonomy): domain Eukaryota; kingdom Viridiplantae; phylum Streptophyta; class Magnoliopsida; order Malpighiales; family Euphorbiaceae; genus Dalechampia; species Dalechampia spathulata. The sequence goes on from CANYBF010171082.1 coordinate 11,127, forward strand.
CACAATCAATGAAGAAAGTAATTACTAATTCATGATCCAAATTATAAAGGAAAAGCAATTAATTGCGTATAGCTTTCACATAAGAATCTTTTGTAATTCTATATAATTAATATCGGATCAAAAACGATCAGATAACGAGTCTTGTCGGTATGAGAATCGACTTGGATGCTAATTTACCTCAGATTTCCGGCGATCTCCTCCTCCATCACCACCACCACAGGCGGTCTAATGTATCGCCTTTGCCGGCGTTGATCGATGGGCTGAATTCCCGGAGAAGTAGCTATTCTTATTATGCGTTACCCGAGGGACCTCTCAAGCTTTCCGTTCTCAAATTGGATGGCTCCTGCTTCGGTAATTTCATTGTATTAAGAATATCAATATATGTTCTGATCATGGCGGAGATTCGAAATTATGAATTTTTTTTTTTTTGGTAGATGTTGAAGTTGCCAAGTCAGCTACCGTCAAGCAACTCAGACAGGCCGTTGAGGATGTCTTCAGTCATATGCCTCCTGGAACAATTTCCTGGTATTATTACATCTTAGTTCTTACATTTTGCTCGAAAATTTTATGATTTGTTCTGATTCGAGAAATGTTCGAGTCCGTTAAAGCAATAATTATAGAATCTAATGAAAGTTGCGTTGAAAGATCTATTTTTGCGTAGGCCGCATGTTTGGAGTCATTTCTGCTTGATGTTTGAAGGTCAGAAGCTGCTTAGAGATACTGACAACGTTGGATACTTCGGCATCAGAGATGGAGATCAGGTATGCATCTGCATATGCAAATCAATGATCTCATCAACTTCACATTAGATCAGCCCTAGTTCATAAAACTTGTGTACATTATTGTGTTGATTACGTAAAATTGTAAGGATTTATTTTGTAGTCATGGTTTAAATTCATAATCAATTATCATGATCGTCATCATAAATGATAAAATGATAATGAAATTCGGGTGTTGTTTGCTTCGATTTTGGATGCTAACTGTACTTTACTTGCACTTGAAGCTTCAATTTATTCGGCATATCTCAACCAGTTATAGCCTAAGGAAGAAAAGATCCATCAAACGGATTATTTCTGCTTCAGCAAAACACAGAATGTGAGGCTTTGTTATTGTATTTCTGAAGTAAATCAATTGCCTTATCTCATTTTGTAAAAATGAATTTCCGTTATCATAAATTATAATGATTAGAATGGAATGGTTAATGATTTCATATGCGTGTTGTGTTTCAGATTGTTGCTTGAGATTTCAAAACCGTTTTTAAATTCTTTTGATTTAACTATTCAACTTTTTAATTTCCTTTTATAGTTATTTTATAAAAAACATCCATGTTTCTGTTTCTCATAATCCTATGGGAGAGGTTTACAAAGATCCGAGAAGATCGAACTCTTCTTCAATCAGGAAATTTCTGTTGGTTGAATCTCAGGAACTTGTTTAAGAATATTAGCTGTAAAAATGATGAACATAAGTTGGATACACATGGACATTGTCTCATTACTATAATTTTCTTTACTTCAATATACCCATCAACTGAAGCCATGGAACACCCTATTGATAATTTGCAGTTACCGATCAAATCCAAACATATACGAAGAAGAAGAAGCTCACAATGACAAGGAAGACGATTGTAATGAAAACAATGACATGGAGAAGATATTTAAACACAAGGAATCGAAGTGGGTTGGCTTCATGCATCGGTTAATCCCATTTCCATACTCCAGATTGCCAATCTAAGAAACAAGTTGCTTCTTCTTCTTCTTCCCCTTCCTGTTGCTCCTTCAGCAATTTTGGAAAGATGGTGCTGTTTTTTATTGTGATAAGAATAATAATCATTATCAAAGAGGTGTATGAGAGTGGAATGATCATCTTCTGTCATACCTACTTCATACCAATGTTGCTTCACTTGGTTAGTGCTTTATCCCATGTTCTTATTATTGGAACCCGACCTTTATAGAACCTCCAAGGGACCATTATAGAACCTCAGGATCGTATCATTTCTTTCTAAGTGTTTGATTGCGTTTTAAAGGGTGTCATTTAGATGCCTAACATCCCCACATCATCATATCAACTCATTGAATTATTGATCAATGGTAGAAATTTTCTAACGTAAGATTAATCTTGTTCGTAAAAGTTTTACTGTTAGTTAGTATTCTTCCATAAAAAGTGAATCATCACATAGCGAGATTGATGGATTAATCTTGTGGGTAATTTGTTTCTTCTTCACTACCAAGGATGGATCATTCTGTCAAAAACTTGGAGAAGAGTTGGATGGGCCAAGAACTTTACCCAGTAGAAGAACCCAGATAGCAAATTACACATTTCAGGCCGAAAATGGTTCGCCGATACGTGTGGAGGAGCAAACAAAGACTTCCACACCTTGCTCTAGATTTTCTTCATCATCAATTTGTGTGGCAAAGAAATGAGATAAGCCTTTCTCATTTCCACTAAAAAAACTCCATTTCGTTTCAATATTATCATCTCCAATCTCAAAACAACCACCAAAGTTCCAATATTTTTAGTTCCATTCCATCGCCACCAGCCATGGCCGCCGCCGTGATCATGGCCTCTTCAAAACCTCTCATCAAATTCTCCTCCACCCACCCAACAACCGGCACCGCAAGGCCCAAACTCCAAATTCCTCAGCTTTCCCTCCTTACAAAACTACCCAAAATCACCAAAACCCAACTATCATCTCTGTCATCTTCAACTCTTAGATCAATCTCTCTCCTCACAGCCACCTCATTGACCTTTGCACCACAATCCTTAGCAGCAGAAATTGAAAAGGCTGCACTTTTTGACTTCAACTTAACACTTCCAATAATGATGGTACAGTTCTTGCTTCTTATGGTAGCTCTCGACAAAATATACTTTTCTCCACTGGGTAAATTCATGGATGAAAGAGATGCCGCCATTAAAGAAAAGCTAAGCAGTGTTAAGGACACGTCCTCAGAGGTGAAACAGCTGGAGGAACAAGCAGCGGCTGTTATGAGGGCGGCAAGGGCTGAGATATCAGCAGCTCTTAATAAGATGAAGACGGAAACTCAGGCCGAGTTGGAAGTGAAACTTGCTGCTGAAAAGAAGAAAATTGAAGCTGAATTGCAAGAGGCATTAGGGAAACTGGAACAGCAGAAAGAAGACACCATTAAGTCGCTTGATTCTCAGATTGCTGCTCTTAGTGATGATATTGTTAAGAAAGTTCTTCCCGTTCAGTAACATATGATGATCTTTTCTCTCTATATTTTTCTTTTTGGAATTTGTATTTAATGTTTTTCTCTTTGCAATACATTGAATGATGGGTTTTGTTATTGGTGAATTTAATTGTAATAACCCTCGTTTACAATGGTTTTGTTCATTTGTATCCTAAAAGAGAAAACCAATCAAAGAAATAAAAATTTAGTAATACCCAGAAGCCAGCAAAACTTGAGAATGAATGCGCAGCAAAATCCCATACATAACAACAGAAGAAACTTCTTGTTTTCTTCATCTGATCCATCAATTATGGCTTCAAATTTTTATAGACATGTTGACATTGTACAATAGACATGGATAGATAAAGAGATAGAAGAGAAGGTATGATGATACAACACGAAAAATAGAAGGCAATTCCTTTCGTGGTAAACTTGTATGTATGGAACAGCAAAAATTACAGAGTTTTAACAGCTGGCTTTGTAAGATCAAATGCAGGTTTTACCAGTATTGATCACTGTAAAGAGTTTCCGAAAGAAAAGATAGAATGTTTAACTGTTACTCATCTTTCTATATGATCGGTTTCTGGAGGTGATTCTTCACTGGTCTTGCATATGTTGCCTGTACGAAGAGCGTAACGCATGACAAAATTCACCCGTTTCCTTAATTTAAGGTTGTCTGTAAATATATCTGCTAGCATCTTCTGCAAGTCATGCAGATCATCGTCAGAAGTATGGACTTTTCCATCTTCGAATAGTACTTGTGCCTGATGTGTAAAAGAAACTTGTCAGTAATGGTGAAAGGTGAAACTAATTCTGTTCTAGGCTGAGGATTACATGAAGCCTAATTTCATGTTACAAAAAATTTGCTGTTGGAAGGTATTTCATATGAACCTTTCTTCATGCTCAATCAGGTGTTAGAGAAAAATGTTTCTGATAGAAATCCGGACAGTAGGAAGATTTGATGAATAATTACAAGCAGTGTCAGAAAAAACCTGAAAAGTACCTGTGCAAGTAGATCGCCGATTTGATCATCAGATGTAGATAACAAATCTAAGGCATCAGCCAGCGAAGAGTCCACGATAAATTCAGGATCCTCCTTGCTAGACAGACTAAGATTGCATTCCTTAAGCCGGTTGCAAAGAGTCCTGCAATCACGTAGCAGATTCTTTCGAGCATTTTTCTCCTGCGAACTTATCTCCCGTTCCTCATGAAGCAGTTTCTGTTTTTTTTTTTTAAAAAAAACAACATATTGTAAGTTCATTGAATGTACTTGGGTAAAATCCTAATTCTAATCTGGAAGAAAGGAAACACCGAGGACCCTTGAAAACTGCTGCAACACTGGTTATGCAAAAGAAATTTATCCTTTAACAATAAACTTGACAATTGTACATGATTAGCAATGTCATAAATCACCTCAATTTCAGATTTCTCTTTCAGTGATCGACTAAGCTCCTCCTTTAAATTTGCCAAGGAACTTTTGAGGGTTTTGAACTCTTTAGCAAGAAATTTAATATCGGCCTTTGATTTTGACTCTAGCTCCTCATATCGTTTAGACAGACTCTCAAGCTCCTTCTTAGTAGAATCCAACTCCTTTAGTGCCATGTCTTTCTCCAGATCAGGGGATTCCACCTTTAAATCTCTACTTGAGTTCTCATCCTGTAATATTTACATGCAATGGAATTCAGATCACTGTAATTAATAGAAAAGTCTATGCTACATGAAACGGATACCATGAGTTGAATTTTGAAGAGAAAACCACAAGATGGAAATTATAAAAAGATGATGGAAATTAAAGCCAAAAGGTATGGCTGACACGTGACCTCTTTAGACTTCAATTTCAATTCCATTTCCAATGATCTCCGCTTCATTTCCTCCATATCCCACTGCATTTGGGTAAGTCTTTCCCTTTCAATTAGAATTGCTTGCTGCAGGTTTTCCTTATTTTTCTGTTTGGAGGTTTCAAGTTCTGCCTCCAAATCCTTGACCTGCTAAGACCAAATAAACTAGGGAGCTTTAAAATCGAATCTACAAGTAAAGATTTGATTAAGAAAAAGACCCTAATGCAGGAAGGCGGAAGCAATATATCAAAAGTAGCAATATCATCTTCCATCTACATAAAACCATACGATCTGTCATATTTATTCCAAGTATACAAGAATGAGAAGTTCATCAAAAAGCTCATTAAATAAGAACCCAAATAGTGGCAGCACATGTGAAAAGAATATTTTGATTTTACATTGAGATACCTTTGTTGTAAGGAAATCTTTCACAGCTATTTCTTGATTTAATCTTGAAACAAGGTCCTCCATATCTGTTTTAGCTGTGACTAATCTCCTCTGCATAGTTAACAGAACCCGGTTCAATTTATTGCGTTGATCCAATGGAAGGGTAATATGCACATTGTCTGTAAGCTGTAAATCTGAACTGCCAATATTTCCAGTAATACTCGAGACCTCAGTCCCCCTGGTGCGGTCAGGTGATGCATCCCCAGGTGAATTCAGTATGCTAAAGTTTGATATTTCACTGCCTTTTAGAGAACTTCCATCACTTCCCACACTCTCATTGGATAACTTGCGAGAATGACCAAAAATTGTGCCAGGCTCTTGTTCAGAGAAAAGTCCTGTGCCATTGCTGGAAAAGTAGGAGATTTTTGAAGTATTTCCAACATATGTATCCTTGCCTGTAACATTATTCATAAGTGTAGCATGCTGTTTGTGCCTCGGCAAACCTTCAAGCTGCTCCAGAATAGTCTGTCCCATGAACAGTCCCTCATCAATGTTGGAGATGCCATACTTCACAAGCTTTTCTATAGGACTCGTCAGATCCTGATTCAATGTTAAATCCTCTATTCCTATTTCAAACCGTTCATCCCTTCGTGACCTTGGCGATCCAAGCTCAGATGTCTCATATGCAGTATCACTGCCATAGTCTGATGTAACTGATGAACTGCCAACAAGGGCAGAAGTTGAATTTGGAGCTATCTGAAGTGAAGAAGTGGAGCTATCAGCAGCAGGATATGCCTCTGATGACTGCTGGTTTACATCCTGGAATGCTGGAAATAAAAAGGACGAACAGCATATAAGATAAGCTTTTCAGAAATGAGAAAAAAGGTGATAATTTTTGCGTTTAATGTAAGTTTGTGATTCAAGTATACATCAACTTTCATGGAATATTAACAAGATCCAGACATTTTTCATCCAGTTTTATGGGAAAAAATGGATATTTCCTGCTGAACTTGAGGCCGTATATAATAACACATACAAGACCTCGCAGCAGCCTCTAGTTCAAGAAAAGATGCCACGGCCATGCTTCGTGATAAATCAATATCAGATAGCAACCTTGTCAACCACTCCTCCAAAGAGCTCCGCCTCTGCAACAAAACTAAGTCTTTTAAGAATATTAGTCATAACTACTAAATGAATGAAGTATAAGATTCCACTACAATTGGGGAAAAAAAAGAATGAAAAGAACAGTTGATAACATGACTGCATGACTGTGAAACTAATCATATATGCCAGGGAATCAAAAAGTTGAAAGCAGAAGCCACTTGCAGATCTATAACATAAGTTCACAAATGCGACCATAAAGCATGCTTTGTACCTCTTCCAGAAGTGCCCTGCTTTTTAACCGTAGTAGTCCCTTGGGTGGAGCTGCTGGAAGATTTTTCTTGGGAAATGATTTCTTAAGCTGCACAGAAAGCAATTAACAAAATAATAAAATCATTACAACCAACATCTAGTTCAGTTCAAAAGGCACACTTAGTTCTGAAGTGTTTGTTCATTCTTTTGAACCTGAGTAAAATATTCAAAATCTTGATTTTGATTTACCAAAACGCATGAAATAAACATCCCTATCACCATAACCTTAAGTAGAAAAGTTCCAACACTGCTGAAGTTTTGAAAAATGGGACGTTATCATAGAGCTTTGAACTGGTTACAATAAAATCCCTGATAGATTGCAAAAAAACAAAGCATAAAGGAGGTGTGGCACTCACATCAGCAAGTAGCTTCAGAAAATCATTAAATCTTCTCAACACTGCACGTGTAGTTGTAACTGCTTCTGGTGACTGCAAACCAACCTGAACCCTGTAAAACTGTCCCTTAAGAAAGTTAACATTGGAAATATTCCATGCTGGCATGGATTTATTAAACACGATCATTCAGCTGAATGTTGATGCAATTAGTAAACTAAAAACACAGCGTAACAAATCAATTATAACAGTTCAAAATTCAGCAAAGCAACATTAAATTGACAACAAGGGACAATGGTAAAGCTAGAGATTCCAACTTAGATCTCAAGTAAATCATCAACCATAATTGTACAATAAAGGATTAAATTGGAAGAGAGACACTACCCTTATTGTATAGTCTAACCAAAGAGCAAAAGAGTCACCCTATATGCAATAAATCGCATAGCCTTAAGCTCGTATAATGCAGATCTATCCAATGAATAAATCTTATGGACATCCAAAAGCGAAGAGAAAACCAATTAACATGAATTAGAAATACAACTTGCTATCGAACAGCTATAACATTTATAGCACTTCAATTGAGAAATTAATGAGGAGAGTAAATGATTGCATTGGCAATCAGTAAACGGAAGCATACAGTGATTTTACAAAGTCATGTAGATTTAAATATGGAATTATCATAACATATTAACAGTGGATAGTATGTTCCGAAAAGATAAAAAAGTGAATGAATTTGAGTACCACTACTGGATCAGAATCTCTTGATTTTGGTAGAACAACCCATGAAGGTATAGTGACACAATAACTCCATCCTGATCTCGGATCATGCGGCCAGATAGTATCTCGCCCGTTCTGCGCAAAGATACATCCACACATATTGCAATTGCAGAATAAAGGGGAAAAAATCTCACAGTTCAAAGTCGCTGTTAACCTATAAAGCATTTTTTTATATAGAGTATTAAATTATATAGAATTACCCATTTTCGCGGTGGAGGACTCCAATCCATGCCTAAAGGTAACGGTGACGTACCGTCGTGTCTATGCTTAGGTGGACTCCGTCTCTCCATCTTCTTCTTCTTCTTCTTCTTCTTCTTCTAGTACTACTGCTTCTTTTCTCCTCCTCCTCCTTCTTCTAGAACTTCCTCCTGAAATTCAGCTTGCTTTTTATGGTGATGTAGAAATTGACAGAGTGATCGTAATGAAATCTTTTACTTTTGATCGATAATCATGCAAGCTATCTCTCCTTAGAAATGCCAAGTGGATAATCTGAAAGAAAATTAAGGAGGATAGTTAAGGTCACATTAGGGTTTTGAGATTTTGATAATCGGATCGGAGATAGCTTAGCTGACAGATACAGAATTTGCTGACAGACGGAGTTCGTTAAATATCGTCGTCATCGTCATCGTACCGGTAATCGTTGCGCTCGAAGTCCAAGCATTGGTTTAAACGACGCCGCATTGCTAGTGTGGAAGCAAAGAATGATTCCATGAAGAACGTGGCTATTATAAGAGGGTGCTGTTAGGCCACGCGCCCTTTTTTTCATTATTTGTTTGGAATTTTATTACTTTTCCACATTTATTCTAATAATTGAAAATTTAACAGTTTTTTTTAAACATAATTTTCCTATTAAAATTTGAATTTATATTTTTTTATTTTTTTATTTTCTCCATTCTTATAATTTTATAATTCACTTTATTATAAATCATATTTTTTATTTGAATTATAAAAATATACTTATACTTTTATTCTAATACTAGAGAAATATTTGTGCTATGATTCAAACTTTAATAAAATATATTATTAAATTTTTAAAAATTTTTTTTAGATTTGATTTTCTTATAACATCTAAAATTATTTTTTATATTTAAAAATTTCACATACAATAAAAATTATAATTTAATACTTTAAAATTAAAAAATAAATAATATATAAAATGTATAAATAAAAATGCAATAATATATAGCCACTTTTAAGTTATATAAATGCTTATTTTAAATTTTAATATCGATTTATTATAAATTTATCAGAAAACTATTATTTTTACAAACAAATATATTGTTATAAAATATAAAATAAAATTTATTACTTTTGTAATTATTAGATGAATTTATTATTGATTTAAATATTAAAGTGTAATTGTTAAACAAGATTTTCATATAAATTATTCATCAAGTTTCATTAATTGTAATTAATCAGTGATGTGAAGAACTAGCTTTCAACTAAAGTATTACAATTTTTTCAATTATTTTAAATAAATAAATCATTTTTAATATTTAAATTTTTAATATTATATTTATTAATATTGATTTTATAATTTATTATTTTATATTATTAAATATATATATATATATATATATTTAAAATTGAAATATTAAAAATGATTTATTTAAAATAATCGAATAATATATTATGAAATGATAAGGTAACATTATAGAATAAAAATAAATATTTCCTTTTGAAAAAATTATCTAAACATGAAAAAAGGTATTTATTTAGAAATTCAGAAAGTAAAATTATATTATTTTAGAATGCACGAAATTTAAAAACAAATCTATCGAAATTGGAGGGAGTTTCATATGAACGAGACGACCAATCGTATTAGACCTTATTTATGTTAGCTCAATTGATTGATAGATTGGTAAATTTGTGTGAAATAGACGGAGATGGCGATACTGTACTCTCTGGTGGCGAGAGGATCGGTGGTTTTAGCGGAGTTTGCGGCGACGGCGACAAACGCAAGCTCGATTGCGAGACAAATATTGGAGAAAATACCTGGGAATAATGATGATAGCCACGTTTCTTATTCTCAAGATCGCTATATCTTTCACGTCAAACGCACCGATGGACTTACTATTCTCTGTATGGCCGATGATTCTGCTGGAAGTAAGTAGATTAGCTAACTGATTAATCAATTACATATAGCTTATGTATTTATTTATTTATTTGATGATGTTATTAACGGATTTGTGCAGGAAGAATTCCTTTTGCGTTTCTCGAAGATGTTCATCAGAGATTTGCTAGAACTTATGGCCGTGCCATCCATTCTGCGCAGGCGTATGCAATGAACGATGAATTTTCTAGGGTTTTAAGCCAGCAAATGGAGTAGTATTCAAGTGATCCAAATGCTGACAGGATTAACAGATTAAAGGGCGAAATAAGTCAGGTAAGTTTCTGAATTCTCTCACGATTCTTGCAACTTACAACTGGTACATGGAAATTTTAGGTGGAATTTGCTGTTCTTTTTCGGTAGGTGAAAAATGTGATGATTCAAAATATTGATAAAGTTTTAGAAAGAGTTGATCGTCTGGAATTGCTGGTTGATAAAACTGCCAATATGCAAGGCAACACGTTCCGTTTCAGAAAGCAAGCTCGTCGTTTTAGAAACACCGCATGGTGGAGAAATGTCAAGCTTATGTATGTTCTCTGTTACTAAAAACCCTTCTGTTATTTATTTATTTATTTATTTATTCTGCTTTTATATCCTATTGCTTCTAGATTTTGCAATGGGGCCGCCGGTAATTGCTAGTCATGTGTTGAAATCATGACAACGTGAAACACTTGCGTGGGCAAAGTTCATCATGGATTGAGTAATTTTAAAAAAAGGAGGTTTCCATATATAGTTAAACAAGACAAGAATTTATAAAGATGTAATTCTTTACACCCAACTAAGTGTGAAAATAAGCTTATACGTGAAAAATATGCCATGCTGAAAGTTAGAAACAAGTGATTATTATGCATTAATAAAAGAATTTTAAAAAACATGAATTGTATGCATAAACTTGGTATATCACGTTTGAACATTGCCCGGGATTGAACCCCAAACCTTCAGCATCAAATGAGATGCAGATGCCATCAGGCCAGTATGTCATTAGTCCCGTTAGAAAGTGTTTCTTGTTGCATGTTGAACCCACAACATGATGCGATTGGTTCATGGTAGATCAGATTCTGATAGGAACTGTTAATATGAACGGCCTTTTTGCAGAGCTACAAGGGAAAGTATATGCTAATAGATAGTACATTCTTCCCTATTCTCTCAACAGCCACCCTTTTATTGCTTTCTAGACTTGCCCTGTTGTCTGAAACAGATTTCTTTGAGCACAGTAGTATATTCAGGTGAAATTATAGAAGATATGTTATGGTTTTGTTTGGATTAATAATTCTCTTGAAGAATTTATTTTATTTGTTAATAAATATCTATATGCAAATAAATTTTTGTAAATCATTTTTATATAGGAACTTTAAAATTTAGTTAAACCATACATTTGTTTGAGATTCCAAAATAAACTTGAAAAAATTTATTCAAAGCAAATATATGGATGAAAATGCTGATTACTTTTCCCCGCGTCTTGCAGGATTGCTTTGATAGTCATCCTCCTGGTGATTGTCTACGTTGTATTAGCCTTTGTATGCCATGGACCTGCATTGCCCACTTGCTTGAAATGAGACTAATACACATCGAGGGAGATTCTTATGTATTTGTTGCTTTCTTTTTTTTTTTTATTAAATTTTCTAATCATTGTTCTTGATATATGCGTGATATTGAATTTCTTCTGTAATTTGTACCAAATTCTTTTCTGTGCAGTTTAATATTTGGTTGTCTGAATATTTGTGCACCTTTTCTTTTCCGTATTTTTTCCATTGTTTAGTCAAAATCGACAAATTCTTTTACGTCTTTTTATATAGAAATAGAATTTGATCGGACGATTCAACTTTTTCTTGATTTTAATAGACCTGTTATGATTAATTTTGATTCTTTGGGGGAAAGCCAGTTCTTTGAACCCTTTAAGAGACCTGTTAAAAAGCGTGCTTGCGAGTCCAAGAAGCTTCTTAGAAGGACGCCAAATACGACAGACTGCCCTCAACTAATTTTTTATCTGCAGAAAGGGAAAGAAAATAACGTTAGAGATGACAAAAAGGGAAGCTTTCAGGTTTTTCTTTCCTAGATCATTCCTGAATATTACTAGCCATCAATAATTTACACTAGTTGTCTACAAGTTTTACTTTGTTCAACAAGTTCTCTAATTCTTGTAATACAATCTTATAATAATCTGGTTTTCGTGCTCCTCCTTCTACAACAGGAATGGCATGTTTATACAGATTAGCATGCCAGTGAATCGGGTTATACATGTCAATTCTACAACAATCATTATCCGGAACACGCATCCCCTTGAAATCTTTACTCCAACGTGGCAGAATGTAGCGAGAAGGTATTTTTTCGACCCCATTATAGTTGAGAACACTCAAAGCATGCCTGCATAAGTAACCTTTGTAATTGAACAAGCTGCATATGCATCTGATATCTGCCTGGCCTGTCTCAAACAAGACCTCGAAATGCCTTATCTCCTTCGCGTTTTGCTCAATTTCAACTCGTTCTTTGACAATGTAGGTGATTATTTGCCCATCAATACTTACTTGTCTAGTGTTGAAGCAAGAGTACATCCCCTCAACCTCAGCCTGAAACTTCCTAAAAATCTCGTTTGTGTACACCTTGGAAAGCTGCAACTCAAAGTTGCATCTTGTTTTCAATTCAGTGATGGAGTTTCTCGACTCCACATCTGCCATTGCTTCTTTGAGGTGCCTTCTGTGTAGAGCTAGATCATACTTATCAACAAATTCTTTAAACGACGTGTGTTTATGTACATAACCATCAAAAAATGCAATTAACCCCTCGTTTTCCTTGACAGGGATCATCCCTGCGAAAAATACATCCTTCAGATAAACCGGAACCCAGTGTTGACGTTCTTCATATAATCCTTGTAGCCATCTATTATCACCAAGTCCATGCTGCCTGATCATCTCAGTCCAAGAAGTTTCAAACTCTGCTAACTTCATGGAATTATAGACGGCTTCGTTCAGTTGTCGCTTGATGGATTCAAATCCCTTCAACCCTCCTAACCTCTCTGGAACTCTTTGCATGATGTACCACAGACAATAACAATGGCGGGCTTCAGGAAAGACCTCAGATATAGCAGTTTTCAATGGCTTACACTGGTCAGTAACTATAACCTGTGGAGGTTGGCCATGCATACATGTAAGCCACGCCCTAAACATCCACACAAAATATTCTACCGATTCATGGCCAAGAAACCCACATCCTAAGAGAATTGATTGCCCATGATGATTGACCCCAACAAAAGAAATTAAAGGGATCTCAAATTTGTTAGCCAAACATGTGGTGTCAACTAAAACTGTATCACAAAAATAACCATAAGAAGATATAGATCTAGCATCAGCCCAAAACATATTTCTCAGGCGACCATCATCATCAAAATCCATCAAGTAGAAGAAGGTCGGATTCGTCAGCTTCATACGACAACAGTAATTATAAACTGCAAGGGCATCTCCTTCTTTAAGTTCCAGATGTTTAGAGGGATCAACAGGATTACCACCACCCTCTCTTTTATCAACATTCAAGCACCCATTACAACCTTCGACGAGTGCTGTTCGATACAGCTTGATTGTATGTATTTCAGCAACAGGTTCTGGTGGCGGCTGTGCTTTTCTAGCAGCAAGAATCATCTTCTTATGCGACTTGTAAAACCGTTTAATTTTTGGGCTGACAGGATGATTATGCTTGAGCTCAACTTCAACAATTCTCCATCTTTTCGAGTCCGTTAGCTTAATGACAATCATTGCAAGACACCCAGTTCTTGTTTCTGGTCTTGGATTATTTGCTTCAGTCTTTTTCTTGAAACCTGCATTACTACAGCTAAGCTTAGCTCTATACCTTTCCTTTCTCTTTGACCTAAACCAGGAATTGCTCACTCTGATACCAAACCCTTGTTCCTTGGCATAAACATTGTAGAAATCATAAGCTTCATCAAAGGAATCAAATTCCAATCCTATGGTAGGGGAAAGAGGTTCTTTTCCTGAATATCTTTCACCAGATTCAAAGTCATTAGAAACCGCATCACATTCTTCCTCAACCTCATAGTCATCTCCTCCATCAAACACAGGCTCACTATTGAGACAAACTTCTTCTTCCATCTGAACCCAAAATCAACGAAACACTATATAAACGGTAAAATTGACCAAAATAAGTTAACAATTATGACAAGAAAACTTCTTACATCAGGTTTCACCATGAATCAACATCGATTCTTGTCAAAAACATCATTCTGATCTGTAACATGAAGGGGAAGATGAAACTGCTCGAAAGTGACAGAAAAACCGCCGCATACGGCTGAATTCCGAGAAGCAAAGAAAAAATCGAGGATTTCCAGATCATAATCCGACACTCAATGTCAAGGCGAATAATTTAATTCCAGAACGGTAACCAGATTCGCTCATCCTTGCGTTCTTGATCGCGGCCGTTTGCGTCCAATCTCGTAAGGGCATAGGCGACGTGGTTACTATTCGAAGAGGCCGTTCCGGTGAGGAATTGGAAGAAGAAAGGAAGAAATAAGCAAGAAAGATGAATCGAAAGCAAGTAGATTTTAAGAAGAAAAGGATCGGTGTAAGCCTGGAAGACGGGTTGAATGTGACGGCTTGTAAAAGGGGCAAAAAGGAGTACCTGTAAGCAAAATTAGGTCTCCTTTTACGGGTACAATTAGCGACATGACAATTATTATTAATTTATTAATAATTAAAAAAAATTGTACATCGATCTTTCCCTCTATGCGTAGGTTAACTAACAATAGGATTAGGTTTTTTCGATATATTTATATTATAAAATATGTTTATTCTAATTTTTATAAATATATATTAATTTTTATAGAATATAATATTGATCGTAGATACATTATATGATAAAATAATAATAATATTATTTAGTACAAATTAACAAGTTATTAAGGTTACGAGGGCTTCCTCTACTACCAGCAAGAAGGAGCCCCAACGAAAAACAGCTCGAATCGTCTAATCACAGAATCACAATAATTCCCTGTTCTTTTGCTTGTAGACTGGCCCCACCGTACCAAAAAATTCAATTCCCACTGACGTGTCCCTTTTCCTTAAACGTGGATTCAACACACATTACTATTTCCGTATGATTAGGCCCAGTAGTCCCCTTCCTTCCATGGGCCCACACACACGTGAATATCCCCATAACTTATATCAGTAAAATGCCGAATCAACGGCCCACAGGTACGTACCTATGTGGAGGAGGCTACAGCCAACTATACTCGATCAGAGCTTTATCCTGCTTCTCGAAAAAAAGGAAATTTTTTTTATTAAAAAAGAAGGGAAGGCGTAGGTTAACTAAGATGCGCCAATGGTTGTAAAGCCCATCTTGCCCTTCCCTAACCACAATATCAACTCTTTGATTGTATGTGTTGATGAGAGATAAAAGGCAAAGGAAAACAGTCGCGCACACACAAAACAAACAAACAAACACCAATCCATGAAACAACACACTTCGTCGGAGGCGGTTCCGTCATCCTCCTCCGCCGCCACCGCCGCGATTGCCGAGCAATCACCGCCTGCTGCTGCTGCTGCAGGAGCAGCAGCAGCAACGACATCATCATCGTCATCCTCAACCTCATCAATACCAGCTGAAGACCTAGCTGTGGGGTCCACGAGAGACGGAAGCTACGGAGCACAAGAAACGGTAACCGTCGATCGGAAAGGAGAATATTCCGCCGTTTGCAAATGGACAGTGAATAATTTCCCTCGCGTTAAAGCTAGGGCGTTATGGAGTAAATATTTTGAGGTAGGCGGTTACGATTGCCGTTTACTAGTGTACCCTAAAGGTGACTCTCAAGCTTTACCTGGTTACATCTCTATTTACCTCCAAATCATGGGCACTTCCTCTTCAAAATGGGACTGTTTCGCTAGCTACCGTCTCTCTATTGTTAACCTAATCGACGATTCTAAAACTATCCATCGTGATTCCTGGCATCGGTTCTCTAGCAAGAAAAAATCACACGGTTGGTGTGATTTTACACCTTCTAGTACTGTTTTTGACTCTAAATCAGGTTATTTGTTTAGCAGTAATAATAGCAATAATAATGATTCTGTTCTTATAACCGCGGATGTTTTGATACTCCATGAATCTGTTAGCTTTATGCGTGATAATAACAATACTAGTAATAATGAGCTACAATCTTCGGTGTTGAATTCATCAGCTGCTGGTGTTGTTGCGAGTCCAGTGTCTGATGTTTTGAGCGGTAAATTTACTTGGAAAGTGCACAATTTTAGTTTATTTAAGGAGATGATTAAGACGCAGAAGATTATGAGTCCTGTTTTTCCAGCTGGTGAGTGTAACTTGAGGATTAGTGTTTATCAGAGTTCAGTTAATGGACATGATTATTTATCTATGTGTTTGGAGAGCAAGGATACCGAGAAGACTGTTGTTTCTGATAGGAGTTGTTGGTGTTTGTTTAGAATGTCTGTTCTGAATCAAAAGCCTGGCTCTAATCATATGCATAGAGATAGTTATGGGCGTTTTGCTGCAGATAATAAGACTGGGGATAATACAAGTTTGGGTTGGAACGATTATATGAAGATGTGTGATTTCGTTGGAGCAGATTCAGGCTTTTTGGTTGATGATACTGCAGTATTCAGCACTTCATTTCATGTGATCAAAGAGTTCAGTAGCTTCTCGAAGAATGGTGGTTTGATTGGAGGGAGGAGTGGAAGTGGGGCTAGGAAATCTGATGGGCATATGGGGAAATTTACTTGGAGGATTGAGAATTTTACAAGGTTGAAGGATCTTTTGAAGAAGAGGAAGATTACAGGACTTTGCATCAAGAGCAGAAGGTTTCAGATTGGTAATCGGGATTGTCGACTTATTGTTTATCCCCGAGGTAATGCAAAATCATGTCAGTGGCAATTAAGATTTTGTAAACCTTTCTCTAATCTGTGATACTTGAGTGATGGGAGAGTTTGAAAATTTTTTGGACTAAC
This sequence comes from Dalechampia spathulata, assembly GCA_948192965.1. NCBI lineage: Eukaryota > Viridiplantae > Streptophyta > Magnoliopsida > Malpighiales > Euphorbiaceae > Dalechampia > Dalechampia spathulata. The sequence continues at coordinate 28,128 of CANYBF010171082.1, forward strand.
TGACTAGATGAATAAGCACTACTGACTCCGGACTTCAAAATTTTCTAGGCAAACAAATCTCTTTTTTTTTATCCTTTCCCTGAGCTTATCTGAAGTGGAATTACAGTTGCTTGTGGTGGTGGTTTATCTGCTTAGTTAGATGAAGGTGGTCATTCTACCATGTGTTTCTTGCTGACAATTTACCTGTTTTTTAACCTGCACACCTGAATATTTGAACTTAAATAGGACTTAGTAATCCTAACTTTTATTTCTCCTTTTGCGTTGCTACCATTGACATCTCCATGATTTATTGCCTACGCCTGAATTGTTGATTTGTATTGTGGAAATAATGACAATGGTTGTTTTCATGCGTTTAATGTTCAGATGCTTGGATGTGTGAATCAAACTAATATTGTGTGATTCAAATAGGAGAACATTTATATTTGATGGGATCAAGGTAAACTAATGATGATTTCCTATATGGCTTGTGGTATCAGGGCAGTCTCAGCCACCATGCCACCTTTCAGTGTTTCTTGAAGTTACTGATTCGCGAAACACTTCCAGTGATTGGAGCTGTTTTGTTAGTCATCGTTTGTCTGTTGTGAACCAGAGGATGGAGGAGAAGTCTGTTTCAAAGGAATCCCAAAATCGTTATTCCAAAGCTGCAAAAGATTGGGGTTGGCGTGAATTTGTGACACTTACTAGCCTATTTGATCAGGATTCCGGCTTTCTAGTTCAGGACACAGTTGTATTCTCTGCAGAGGTTCTCATTCTAAAAGAGACATCAGTGATGCAGGATTTTACTGATCAGGACATTGAGGGTAGTTTCCTTGGGAACCAGATAGGTAGGGCTGCAAAAAGAAGTTCATTTACATGGAAGGTGGAGAACTTCTTGTCTTTCAAAGAAATAATGGAAACCCGAAAAATCTTCAGTAAATTCTTTCAGGCTGGTGGATGTGAGCTCCGGATTGGTGGGTTTTTGTCTCTGGTATTCTCTCTGCTGACGTTGTGGCTGTGATTTTCTTGTTTTCTGTTCAACTTATGGTCCATAGTTTTCCTGATGCAGGTGTGTATGAATCCTTTGACACCATATGTATTTATTTAGAGAGTGATCAGTCAGTTGGTAGTGATCCAGATAAAAATTTTTGGGTCAGATACAGGATGGCTGTGGTCAATCAAAAGAATCCATCCAAAACTGTGTGGAAGGAGTCTTCTATTTGTACAAAGACGTGGAATAACTCTGTCCTGCAATTTATGAAGGTCTCCGATATGCTTGAAGCAGATGCTGGCTTCCTAGTGCGTGACACTGTTGTTTTTGTCTGTGAAATATTGGATTGCTGTCCTTGGTTTGAGTTTTCAGATCTAGAGGTTGGTTTTAATCAACATCCATCAGTTGTATGCTATTTACATGACATTTTTCACTTAAATTCTGTAAGGTTCTTGTTATGAACATATGAAATTACATGATTGTTAAAGATCCCCACACCATGGTCTGACTTAAGATAAAACAACTTTGAAGATACAACTGCTGACTTTGATGTCACTTTGGCATTTTGCTCGCTTATTTAGATGTCAGAGTGGATTTGTTTTAAGAGAGAGATGAATACATGGTAGCTTAAATTCCGTTGTAAATGATTATGAATGATGATTGAGGCACCATTAAGCATGTCAAAGTAAAAGCAAAAGTTATGCTATAGTTGAGCTTGTTGTTTAGATTATCTGAACTGTAGTAAGTATGACCACTAATATCCTTTACAGAATAATAGACATGTGAGGATAAATTTGTTGTCTTAGTTGTCTTTAAATAGTTGCTCACATGTATTCCCTGCTATATAATGTGTATGTGTTTGTGGCGCATATCAAATTTTTTCTTAGGTGCATTTATAACACAAGGAGCTGGGCTACTAATTATTGTTTTACTGTTGTTAGGTTTTAGCCTCTGAAGATGATCAAGATGCCTTAACAACTGATCCTGATGAACTCATAGATTCTGAAGACAGTGAAGGAATTAGTGGAGATGAAGAAGACATCTTTAGGAATCTCCTTTCTAGAGCTGGATTTCACCTCACTTATGGAGATAATCCATCACAGCCACAGGTTACACTAAGAGAGAAGCTTCTTATGGATGCTGGTGCAATTGCTGGTTTTCTGACAGGATTACGTGTCTATCTGGATGATCCTGCTAAAGTAAAGCGATTGCTTCTTCCAACAAAACTTTCTGGTAGTAATGATGGGAACAAGGGCATGAAATCTGATGAATCTTCCCCTAGCTTGATGAATCTATTGATGGGAGTTAAGGTTTTGCAGCAAGCAATCATAGATTTACTTTTGGACATCATGGTTGAATGTTGTCAACCCTCAGAAGGAAGTTGTAATGATGATTCATCTGATTTGAATTCAAAGCCTTCTATTGATGGTAGTGGTGCTGCCAGTCCATTAGAATCTGATAGGGAAAATGGTGCAACAGAATCTGCTCAATTTCCTGTATATGAGAGATTGGATATTAGTGTAGATGATACCACTAGTGCCTCAGCTGTACAAAGCGCTGATGCAAATATCATTGATATACATGGAAAAGCTCTTCCTGGTCAGCCTATTTGTCCACCTATAACAACAGCTGGAAGTTCTTTGGATAATGCTTTTCTTCGCTCTAAGGTATTCTTTTTATGAATTGCTTAAGTGGCAAATCTTCCTTTCTTAGATTCATGCATGTTAACTGGCGGGAAGTTGGCTTTGCAGACCAAGTGGCCGGAACAATCTGAGGAGCTCTTAGGATTAATTGTGAATTCACTAAGAGCCCTGGATGGAGCTGTTCCGCAAGGCTGTCCTGAGCCAAGGCGAAGGCCTCACTCGGCACAAAAGATTGCTCTTGTATTGGATAAAGCTCCAAAGCATCTGCAGCCAGATCTAGTTGCTTTGGTACCAAAGTTGGTTGAGCATTCAGAGCATCCACTTGCGGCTTGTGCACTTCTTGAAAGACTCCAAAAGCCTAATGCAGAACCTGCAATGTGGATGCCTGTAAGATTTTCTTTGCAGAAAATGTTTTATTTTATAATGTATTTGCTGCACTTGGAAGATGTCTGGCTATAGAAAAGTCATGAAAAAATCAGGCATATTTGCAGAATATATCTGAACTTCGATGATCAAATGTGATTGCTGTTTTGTTATTTTTTGTTCTTCGTTTCATTGCATGACTAGAATGGTTTTTGTTTCAGGTTTTTGGTGCCCTCAGCCAACTGGAATGCAGTAGTGATGTTTGGGAACGCATTCTGTTTCAATCTTTTGAGCTTTTAGCTGATGCAAATGATGAACCTCTTGCAGTAACCATAGATTTTATATTTAAAGCTGCAACCCAATGTCAACATCTTCCTGAAGCAGTAACTATTTCTGTCTAAAATTTTTTTATTGATTTTCCTATGAAACTTTTGGCTCTTATAATGTCCTAAAGTCCTCTGTTTTCATTTTGTAGGTCAGATCAGTTCGATTTAGGCTAAAAACTTTAGGTTCCAGGGTGTCACCTTGTGTCCTGGAGTTTTTGAGTAAAACTGTGAATAGTTGGGGAGATGTTGCTGAAACCATACTTCGAGATATTGAATGTGATGGTGACTTTGGTGTTGACACTTCAGCATTACCTTGTGGTCTTCTTTTGTTTGGTGAAAATGGGTCAAGTCCAGAAAGATTGCATGTGGATGAGCAGTCTTTCCATGATACATGTCATTTCTCTGATATTTATATCTTGATTGAGATGTTATCTATACCTTGTCTTGCTGTTGAAGCATCCCAAACATTTGAGAGAGCTGTAGCCCGAGGTGCAATTGTGACTCAGTCTGTAGCCATGGTCTTGGAAAGGCGTCTTACTCAGAGATTGAATGCAAGATTTGTAGCTGAGAGTTTTCAACATACTGATGGCGTGATAGAAGGTGAAGCCACTGAACACCTGAGATTCCCGAAGGATGATTTTAATGTTGTTCTCGGCCTTGCTGAGATGCTGGCTCTGTCAAGAGATCCTTCTGTGAAAGGGTTTGTGAAAATGTTGTACACTATATTGTTCAAATGGTATGCCGATGAAACCTACAGAGGAAGGATACTTAAGAGACTAGTTGATCGTGCCACCAGCACCACTGATAACAGCCGAGATGTGGATTTAGACTTGGATATATTAGCTATTTTGGTCTGTGAGGAACAAGAAATTGTTAAACCTGTTTTGAGCATGATGCGGGAGGTTGCTGAACTGGCAAATGTTGATCGGGCAGCTCTTTGGCACCAGTTATGTGCTAGTGAGGATGAAATTATGCGAATGCGTGAAGATAGAGAGGCAGAAATTTCTAACATGGGTCGGGAAAAAGCTATTCTTTCACAGAAGTTGGCTGAGTCAGAGGCAACTAACAATCGACTCAAGGTACCGTGTGCTATCCAATTGTAGATAGGATCCACTGATGTGCTATTACATCTGATGAACTTGTTGCATTTGTTAGTATTGACACTTTTAACAATGGCAGTCTGATATGAGAGCTGAGATGGATCGGTCTGCTAGGGAAAAGAAGGAACTTACCGAACAAATGCAAGAAGTTGAAAGCCAGCTCGAGTGGCTACGAGCAGAGCGGGATGAAGAAATTGCCAAGCTTACTTCTGAGAAGAAAGTTCTTCAGGATCGTCTGCATGATGTTGAATCACAACTTTCTCAGTTGAAGTCTCGGAAACGGGATGAGTTGAAGGTAACATAGAATTATGTATCCATACATGGAGAAAATCAACCAACTTACTGCTCTGCATTGTAAACAACTTGGTTATTTGGATATGTTCTGCTTTTTTCCCCCATGTTGTGACTAATCTGTGAATGTGGCAGAGAGTGGTAAAAGAGAAAAATGCTCTTGCTGAAAGGCTAAAGGGTGCTGAAGCTGCACGGAAAAGATTTGATGAGGAACTGAAAAGATATGCGACAGAGAATGTGACTCGGGAGGAAATTCGACAGTCATTGGAGGATGAAGTCCGGAGATTGACTCAAACAGTTGGTCAAACTGAGGAAGAAAAGAGGGAGAAAGAAGAGCAGGTTGCTAGATGTGAAGCATATATAGATGGGATGGAGTCAAAATTGCAGGCCTGCCAGGTTTTTGCTTTTACATTGTTCCTTTCTTATTAATTTGTCCTCTCTTTAAAATCTGCTTTGCATACAAATTCTTTCCTGATCAAACTGCAGTCCTATTGTTTTCTTCAAGAGTAAAAAAAGCAATATTTGTTTCAAGACTAAGGTCTTCTCTTGGAATTATTGGGTGTCCATTTCAATTAGAAGTATGGACCTAGGTGTTTCAGCTTTGTTTGAGTACCGAGTTAACGTCTTTGTGGCTTAGAATGGAGGAGGTGGGTCTCTCTAGGGACTGCCTCAGGTTAGTTTCTGGTGAATGGGGCTTTTATTATGAACCTATGCCACTAAATGAATCAACTAAATAAGGAGAAAAACGTTTGTTCAAACATTGATAAAGAGGAATTAAAACCCTTCAATTTATACTTGCTAACTCTTTGAAATTTCTGGTCACAGGATTTGAATATTAAGCATAAATCATAGCTTTAATACTTTACACTCTAGTTTACATATTCTAAGCTCCATATGCTTGAATAAATACCTGACAAGGAGAGGTAGTTAAGAGACTCATGGTTCAATATTTGATGTGGATAGTCTTTTGATAAATGGTTTTGTTTGCAGCAATACATTCACACCCTGGAGGCTTCACTTCAAGAAGAAATGTCACGGCATGCACCTCTTTACGGTGCTGGGTTGGAAGCTTTGTCAATGAAGGAATTGGAGACAATATCGCGTATTCATGAGGAAGGGCTGAGGCAGATCCATGCTCTTCAACAGCGGAAGGGGAGTCCGGCAGCCAATCCTCTTGTGAACCCCCATGCCCTACCGCACAGTCACGGGTTGTACCCTGCTGCACCAGCAGCTCCGCTTACGATGGCTGTCGGATTGCCCCCTCCTCCTCCACTTGTTCCAAATGGTGTCGGAATCCACAGCAACGGTAATGTAAATGGTGCAGTTGGGCCCTGGTTTAACAACCACTCGTAAAGAGAGAAAACATGGTATGTTCTTCCTATTCTTGGAGCTATTTGTTGGCATTTTGACTGGTATGAATGTTGGAAGGAACACTTGAAAAGAAAAGGAATAATACTACAATCTCTTTGTGAGATAGAGAGTGAGAGAGAGAGAGAGAGAGAGAGGGAAAGGGGAGGGAAATGTTTTTTCTTAAAAGAAATGGGAAGAGAAAAGGGGGTGGAATAGAAAGAAGGGTTGAAAATGCCATACTTTACATTTGCTTCTCATTGATAAAAAAGAAAAAAGAGTTAAAATTATAAGCCTCTTTGAAAAGTTTTGTTGATGATATACAATATTCATGTTGGGAGGTTTTCATTCAAATTCTTTGGTCATTCGTTCTTTCCCCTTTCAACACATTTGTCCAATCCACCCCACCCCACCCCACCCCTGGCAGGTCAACTCTCCCTTCGTTTTCAAGTCTTGCTCTGTTTCTATATATTTTTGTCTTTAAAATCTTATATGAAGTGATCAATAGCCCCTTAAACTTGATCTAGTTTTGGCTTTTGAATTATCTGGTGGCGTTTTGGCGGGAATATTTTGGTTTGAATGATAAGATAGGCTTGGGGGGAGTTGCTGTGCTGTTCGAGGCAGGCCCCATGTTTCAGGCCCTTAGTTGGGGCTTTTGCGTAATTGGGTTCTCTCAAAGGGCAGTTTACTTAAATACCAAAGAAAATTGGGAACTTTACAAGAACACGTAAGCAACAAGGGAATAATATTACTTTGAACTTTGCAGGGATACCCTTAATAAAATGGAATGACGAAAATACAACAAAAAAAAAAAGTAGATGGGTTTCTCTAATCTAAAAAGAGATTAGGTTTTAGACTCGTAGTCGATGCAAATAACCTTGTTGTCAAGTATTTGCCATCTAGAGAACGAATACATTATTAAGACTCAATTGAGAAAGTAAACATCTAAAACACCATTATGTGTTTGACAATTTACAAGAGAGATACTTCAAGTGATCAAACAAATGGGAATGTTGAGATCATACCATAAACTAATTGATTGCTAAGCTAATTGCCTCCATAAATAACATACACATTACCTAATCGAATAAAAGTTCTATTCATTTCCTTAACCTGCAAGAACATTTCAATTTATCCCTTTTCTTTTTATCAATATAAGTGCAATTAAATTTAAACGACTAAAAAATTACAAAAAAAATCATTTTAACTCCTAAAATTAATATCCTGTATGAAAAAACTTGATTTTTTCTAAAATTAATACATCAACAATTTAAATATTCTTATTAAATTATTCAATTTTTTCTTTCTTAATATTTTTAATCAATAAATTTATCTCATAATAAATAAATATTTTTATTTTTTATTAAATGTATAAACTAAACATTTTTTTAATTTCTATCATAATATAAATAGTTATTCATATTATTACATATCAATAAATATCTTTTTATTTAATTTATAAAACTTAATTAGGTAAAACATATAAATTATTGAAAGAAATATTTGTTATAAAATTTGTTTATGATAATTAATTTTAATTTAATTTTTAATCATAATGAATTAAGTTGAACCAAAGTTACAAGTCTAAGGGGTAATTTAGTCCAAAAAACGTCAAAAGGACTTATTTTAATCTTAGTTATATATATATATATTTGCATTACATCTGGAAGAATCAATATTACATGTCTGATCTAACAAAGCAATCGAATTACCTCATCAAGCCATTGAACCCAATGAAGTCATCACACGCTCGTTGGGAGATCGATTCGTACCTACATGATATTTATTAGTCAATTATATTGTCATTCAAAATGCTAACAAAGCTTCCGAAAGATACATATATCTATATATATATATATACTTGTGGCATTCTTTTGGTTTCTATGTGATAGATGGTGGTAGCGTAAATTGATTTATGGGAGTCTCATATTTAGTCTTCTAAGCCAAATGGAGTGCAAAATCATATGAAACACGTCAAATCTCTTGGCAGGTTGGTTCAACATAAAATGCCTTCTAACACTTCTTAATCCCACTTTAAGCTTCTCATATTTCTCTTGGGAGACTGACCTCAGAATCTCCTTTAGCCTTGGAATTTCTGATGTATTCAGCTGTATAGAGAAAGCTTCCCATCTCAACACATCACTAAACGGCAGCGTATAGTGATCTGATAGTATCACCGGCACACATTCAGTATAGATCGACTCCACAATTCTAGGGCTCGCCACCTCATGCCCACTTGGACAAAGACAGAACTTTGATTTAAGCATAAAGGAATAGTAGTCCAAGTGTTTAGGTAAGTATTCGAAGACACGAAGATCAGAGTCAGAGTCTTTCCATTGGTCGAAGAGGAGAGGACGGATTGGGCCGTGCAATCCGCCAGCAAAGAATGCGAGGTAAGGTCTTGTGGTGGTAGTGGAAGAAGGCGGTGGAGACTGGAGTTGGGGTGGAAGGTTGCCAGAGTAGAGATGGATCTCAGGGAGGCTTACGTCTTTCTGAGGATTGAAACCTTCGGAAGTGTTGGCGTTGCAAAGGACTCGAATTGATGTGTTGTAAAGTAAATTGTGGCCTTGAGAAGCATGAGGACCCTGCAAACAGTATCACAAATAGCTATAATATTAATAATTATACATTATTTACTCATTTTTCTAAGAGGTGTCTTTTACGCACATTTGATTCATATTTTCAAACATATATTAAATAAATTAATATAATAAAAGTTCAAATTGAAAATTCATGTATAATAATATGCACCGGATGTAATAAAGTTCAATTCTTCTCTGATATAATCCATACTTTGGTATATTGAAAACCTAAGGCATTCATTCAAAGTAATCGACTGCTAAAGTACCAATAAATGGCTTCTATTGATGATGCATGCAAATGATAAATCAAAACACTTTAGATGTTATGATTGTATTAGTTATTATATAGTTTGTTGATACATCTATAATATTATATTAGATGTATGGAAGATATGTTTTACCCATTAAGTTTTGCATGGAAAGCAAATGCAAGTGACTAGCGGACAAGTTTAGAGAAAGAAAACAACTTACCCAATCATGACAAGCAAGCATGAAATGGTCAGCTCCATGAGTTCTATTCCAAAAGGGGTACTTGGAGGATACCAGTCTTATATAATCACCCACAAATTGCCGTAGTGGTGTAAGATCGTAAGTAAGAGGCTTGTATAGATACTTGACCATCCACGCGACGCTGAAAGGCATGAAGAAAACGTGGGCACGCTTAGGATCCCTTGCTTTATACCGCCTGGCTCCGAGTTCAATCTCGTGGATGAACCTTCCTTCTATTGTGTATATGTTTTTGCAAGGCCCGTCATGGACCATTGGCGGGTCTCCTTCTGAATACACGTAGATCTTGAATCTTTTCTCCATCTCTATGTAACTCCTGAAATTTCATTGTCCATTACAATGGATGTAAACATAACATGATAATTCCTTTTGGTAATTAAAAAAAAAAAACAACTTCCAAACGTCAATGCCAACTACATAGACTTGGTAAAATCCATAGGCAATTTTGACACCATGAAAACAGTATAAATCAATTTCATGAGTTGGAATGATAGAAATCACGAATATTGCTAAGCACTTGAACAAATTGATCATTATCATATGGTGGACCACTTTGTTATTGCTAAGAATTTAGTATTGTGACTACTAAAAATCTCTATTTAGCTATCGCTAATAATATCGTTGTCAAACAGTTTAGAAGTCAAAGCAAAATTATTGTACTTGCTACCTGAAATTCAATCTTTATCACTAAACCTTTTAACTATTCATATTTGCTACTATTTTTAGTATATAACATTGAATTTGTGGCTTAAAACGCATAAGTTTATAGTGGATGCCTCATCACTACCAATTTGAATGAGGAATCTCTCATATTTGATTAATACGTCAGATTATAAATGACTGAATGATAAGAAAACATATATATTGCATCATTATTGAAGACGTTTTTTTTTTTGTATGTTGATAACTTTTCACATCAGAAAAGAAAAACATAACATATTTTTGTATCCTTCTAAGAAGTATGAAAGAACCCTTCTCTCTCTTATAAAGAAAAAAAAATGATAAAGGAGAGAAAAGAGTATGTCATACGCTGCAGTCATTATAAAACAATGCTGCAAAAATGACTTTAGTTTCCGGTAGCTATGATTATATATAAATACAGACACACAAACAATGACACATGGTGGCTTAATGTCAAGCGTGAAGCATGAACTGTTTCAAGTGTCGAGGAATGAGCGAATGTTTTCTGACTGGGTGCACTTGATTACCCGCACACACATAATCAAATACTTCCGCTACAAGACTTCTCTTCTTTCCTTGGGGCCAATAAGGTGATTTCCCTCGCCCTAAGGGCCCATACGCAGACCGGATTGTGAATTTTCTTTCCTTGTACTACATACATGGAATGGTATATTTAATTCATTAGATTAAAATAATAAAAATATAATATTTAAATTATATTTTATTTTTTAAAATTTAAATAATAATATTTAATTAATAATATTTTTATTAATTTGATTCATATATATTAATTTTATCTATTAAGATTAAAAAGAAATCTTAAAGAGAATTTTAAGTTAATCAAATCTCTGTTCGGAAGCTAAGTAAGGAAAAGCTCTTAAATTATATATCATAAAAGCTTTTAATAAATAGTAAATCATTCGTAACTAACTATAGCTGCTTTAACTTACTGATAAAACGCTGCGCGGTTACGATAAATCAAATCATTAACGACGTCGCTTTGGTTAACAACGTCGGATTTCATAGTTGCCGCCTTGCGTATCGATGATCGAGCTCGCGCCAGTCCTCTTTCTATCGTCTCTTCTGCTCTCTTCACACTTGAAAATTTCCTCTACAACATAATATCAACAGAAGAAACATTCATTATAATGAAGAAACACTAATCATATAAAGTTTTTTTGAAGAAACAAATAAAATTGCTCTGAAATGGCTATAAAACGGTTACATATTCAGTTTCCGAGAGATTTCGAGTACTAGCAGTAGAAGTAATCAACGGAGAATCATGATCATGATCATGATGATCAACATCATCATGAAGAGAATGGATATGATCGGTGATTTTAGCAGCTTGTAACTGAAAGATCGAAGCTAGGGAGGTAGTGGTTGATGAGGAGAATTCAAATTTAGACTTGTTGGAAAAGGAAGTGAACAACGAGCTACTGATTAAACGATTGGAGGCGGTAAGAACTAAGAAGATGACCAAAATGTTGGGAAAAACACCGGCAATGCAATATAATCACAAACACAATCCCTAATCTTTTTCCCTCTTCGTGCAATCAAAATATCAATCAATCACCAAACCAATCAAGGATATCACAAAAAAAACAATTAGCCAAGCAAACAATCACAAAAACAACACCAGCAATTTTTACGTGGAAAACCCAAAACGGGAAAAACCACGGGACCGTAGCCACTTCAAACTTCCACTATAATCGTAATAATGGGATCAACAGGTTCA